>PVJO010024879.1:0-23632 GCA_004026905.1 Hystrix cristata
CATACTCCACCTACAACTGGTTGAATCTGTGGGTGGGGAATAGATGCGTGCAGATGGCCAGTGTACTTGGTTCTTTTTTTAGCCAAATAATATTTCATTGTATAGATGTTTTGCATTTTGTTTATCCATTCCCCAATTGCTGGACCCTGTTCTTCTACCTTTTGGCTATTATGAATAATGTTGCACGTCCACGCACACACGTTTTGGAAGGACGCACACTTTCCATAGTCTTGAGGCTTTCCCTAGGTGTGGGATTCCTGGCTCATGCAGAGAGTCTGTGCGTAATTGTCCGGGTAAGTGCACAACTGTTCGCCAAGGGCCACGCCGGTTTACAGCCTCAGCAGACTAGATGTGGCTGCTACAGTAGAATCTGCACACCCTTTCCCACCCTTGTTCTCTTTTCTAAGTAACTGTCCTAGTGGATGTGAAGTGGTATCTCTGAGTGGTTTTCATTTTCCTTTTCTTAGTGATAATGATGGTTAGTGTCTTTTCATGTGTTTGTTGGTCTTTAGATATATATTTTCATTGGAGAAACAGCTATCTAAATCCTTTGCCCACTTTACAATCGTGGGTTTTTTTCCCCTTTTGTGTTAAATTCTAAGAATTTTTTTTATATTCTTGGATAAAAATCCAGACATGTGGAGAAGAGGCAGCCTTTTCTCCCATTTTGGGAGCAATCTTCTGGCTTTCTTGATGGTGCCCTTCGAGATGCAGGAGTTCTGCATTTTGGTGAGGCCCAGTTTACGGTTGCTTCCTCTTGTTGCTTATGCTTTCACATTGTATCTAAAAATGGTTCGTGTAGATGGTCAGAAAGAGCCACACTTCTGATTTCATTGAACAGTTTTATGAGCACCATGGAAACACCGGATTGTTTTCTAGGAGAGAATTTGCTGGGTTAAATGGTCTGAAAGTTTTGCTGTCTGTCGGAAGACTAAATATCACATGGTTTCTCTTACGTGAGAAATCCAAAGTGTAAACAATGTAAAGGGCAAAAGAAAAGATAGAGGATAGGAAAAAGGGAGACAGATTGTGGAGGTGGGAAGGGGGTCTGGGGACTGGGCAGAAGGGGAAGAAGGAGGGAAAGGGGACGTTAAAAGGATCAAGGTGCGATACTTGTAGGTTCCAGTTCCCCACAATCAATGTATTTACCACGTATCACACATGTATTCTAACAGAGAGGGGAAAGAGAAAAAGAAGGTTCTGATGGCTGTGGAATTACGCTGCCAAGTTGCTTTCCCGAGCTGCAGTACCGGCTTTCAGGCCCGCTTTATTGTACTCTGTAAGGCTGTTTTAGGGTTCTTATTAATCTGGGTAAATTAGAGACGATCAAACTCTTGCTGCGCCTTTCCCAACCGTTCCACTCACCTTCTCCTGAGCAGATATCTCAGACCACTGAGACAGTCAGCACCTTGATTCCGAGCACGGGTGGTAAAAAAGACGGCCAGCCACGGGTCGGGCTCGGTGCTGCTAGAACTGAGGTAATGGCCTAGAAATTGGGGCAGCATAGAATGAATGATCCTGTGGCTGGAAATAAACATCTTCAGCATCTCTTGGTGCCAAGGACTGGGAAGGAAAGGGGAGAAGAAAGAGGGGAAGGGACACAGTGAGGTAGCATCCAGGCCCAGTCCGCCAGGGAATCTGTTTGCATGGAGCACCCACACAGCTGTGGGCCTGGGCTGAGGTGGGGACTCCTGCACAGCTCTGGGGGCAGGAGACAGGGTGTCATCTGGACGGTCACAGCGCAGGAATCAGCTCAGAGGTGAAATGAGCAACGCCGGGTCACGTCGCTAGCGAGACAACTCTCGGTCGACTGGTACTTACTGCTTCCCACCGTGTGTTAATACAGCGCCGATCTGGGCCGAGGACACACCTGCAGATGAGTGAAGAGTTTGCATCCGGTTGAGGAGAGACAGACACAGGGAGAATTTCACGATGTAGGGTGGACAGAGACAGCTTGAGAGAGGGAGAGTGACTGTCAGGAACTGAGTCCTCACGGAGACCACGAAGTCCTGTAAGGGTGCGAGCCGGAGGCTGAGGGCCTAATTCCAGCGGAGCCCAGAGACCTGACGCCCCGCAGGCCCCGGGGCTAGCTCCGGCCCAGACAAGAGCCCAGAGGAACTGACCTTCAGGTGGAGACTGAAGGCAAGAAAGGCTGATTCCCGGGCTCCAGGCAGCCAGGCAGCAGGAAACTCTGTCTTTTGGAGGGACACTCGGCCTTTTTGGTCTCTGCAGGTCTTTGACTGTCTGGATAAAGGCCACCCATATCCAGGAGAGAAACCTGCTTCACTCACAGTCCTGATTCAAATCCTAATCTCCTGCAAAAACTCCCTCCTGGCTGGAGCAAGGACAGTGGGCTGGCCCAGATATCCAGCTGCCTGGAGGCCCAGCAAAGTTGACCAAGAAATTAGCCATGGAGGCCGTGACCTCGCACTAGGAAGTGATGAGGTGGGGAAGAGCTCGCTAGGGAGGGCACATTTTATAGACAGCTAAAGCCCAGTGTGTCAGGAAGGAGCCACGCAAGGAGGGGAGCGGTAGGAGAGGAAGCCGCGGGGCCAGACGGGGTGCGATGGTAGGTCAGGACCGGAAGTCTGGATTTCACTCCGAGTCACGTGGGAAGGCAGCGAGCGATATCGGAGCGATCAAAGTGGTGAAATGTGAAAGGCGCGTGTGTGCGGGGCAGGGAGGCCGCGTCTAAGGTTGAGATGATGGTGGCTTGGACCAGGGTGGCGGCGTCACAGTTTGAATGTGTTTTGAGAGCAGGGCTTGTAGAACATTTTAGAGGGCTGAATGTGAGAAGCGAGACTCATATTGAATGAAATATTATTCCTAGATTTGGACTGGACAACTGGATGTATAATAGTGTCATGGATCAAGATGCCAAATACTCGCTGCAGTGTTGGGGCGGGGAGTGAAACTTTAGTGAAAATCAGAAGTTCTCTTTGGCCTCCTGAAGTTTGAGTTGGTTACCTCTGACCCAGGCCTACTGTCTTAGTCCCTTCAGGCCAGTACAACAAAATATCATAGAATGAGTGGCTTTTTAAAATAATGTTAATTATTTTAGCGGTGCTGCGAATCAAACCAAGGGCCTCGTATATTTTTTGGGGGAACACAGGGTCTCGCTATGTAGTCCAGGCTGGCCTCGAACCCACTATGTAGCCCAAGCTGGTCTCAAGGTTGTGGTGATTCTCCTGCCTCAGCCTCCCAAGTGCTCTGCTAAGAGGCATGTTACCACCATACCCTACCTGCTTCCTCGGTCTCATAGCCCCCTGGTGTTATGGGTCAGAGCTGAAACCACACCTAACCCTCAGCTTTGAACCACAGACCCCAAGGATGCATCGGAGAGGGCTGCACCAGACTCGCTAACGGGTGGCACGGCCTCCCCACGGTTCCTGCTTGCAGCCCAGCTGCCTGACAGTTCATCACCTCTGAGATCAGAGAGCCTTGCAAACAGACGCTAGCGGTCCCAAGCCGCGAAGCACACAGAAGAGCAATTAAAGCAGGGTGCTGGGGCTGCGCCTGCCCTAATGGCTCGCAGCTGCCGGGTTTGGGGTCCCCCCTTGGGCTCTGCCTCACCCCAGGCTGCTGTCTGGATTTCCCATCCCGACCAATTAGATCCCCATGTGTGCTGCAGGGGAGAGAAAATAGAAAGTGAATAACCCTCATTCTCCTCTGCGTGTGAGCAGCTTTGATCCTTCGGCACTGGGGCTGTCCAGCGCTTCTGCGTTTCCTTTTTTTTTTTTTTTTTGTTAACCCAGTTTCCTTGTCCCAGGATGACATTGGCCTCCACCTAGGGACCTGTGAAGTGACCGCACTTTGTCTTCAGACCCCTCCGATCAAAGCTGCTGGGTTGGAGGTTTTTCTTGTCTCTTTTAGACTTTTGCTACAGAGTCCCCCCTTCCTAACGTTGGTTCGCTGCCAAAGTTTCCAGGGTGAAATCAAAAGGAATCGTCTATTAATATCAGGCTGTGGTAACAAGGCCACCATTGTTCGCTTGCTTCAGGGTACCTGGGGGCTTGTGGGGAGAGAGAGAGGGAGAGTGAGAGAGGTGTGTGTGTGTGTGTGTGTGTGTGTGTGTGTGTAGAAAGAGAGAAAGACAGATAGAGAAATGAGTAGAAGTATGCTGGGCATGCTGGAGCACACCTATAATCCCAGCACATGGGAGGCTGAGGCAGGAGGGTCGCTGGGAGTCTGAGGCCAGCCTGGACTACATGGACAGACCAAGTCTCAAAAATAAACAAACAAACCAAAACAACCAAACGAACAAAAAATGCAGAAATACAGGGAGTTAATAAACCCCACTTTATTTTGGGTGGAATCTGTGAGTCTAGCTATCGCTCTAACTGCTGGTCACCTGTTTTCCTCTGAAAGCGCCAGCTCTCAGAGAGGCGTTTTGGCAGCAGAGCCATCTCATGAGGTGGTAGTGAAGCTGCCTATGGTGTGCCGGTGCCAGGAAACAGGCAGCGGGGAGGGGTGGCAGCGATGCCGGTGGTGGCTGGAGGAGGGAAGGGGGGACACTGGATGGGAGGAGAGTGTTGTTGAGGGCTGAGGAGGTGAGGTGGAGCAGGTGGAGAAGAGGGTACTGTGGGAGAGCAGGGACAGTGGCCCAGGAGATGGCGGGGAGGAGGAAGTGGCAGAGGGCCAGAGGGCCGCAGGGGTGATGTGGGTACAGAAATGCGGATGTGTGGAGGCTGTGTGAAGAGATGGGGATGTGGTGCTGGGGTGGTGACGGCCCCAGCTGAGGCCCGGAGACACCCCTCGTTGAAACAGCCCTGCCTGGCCCGGGGTCTCACAGATGCGGTTTGCGACACGTGGGCTAGGATGGTGTCCCCTGGGGGTGGCGCGCTGGGAGAGGGGAGGGCAGCCTGGGAATCGCCTGGATCGTCCGCACTAACGTGCTTGGGGCGCTCGAGTGAACTTCGGGGTTCAGTAAGGAAAATGGGCTGGGAACCCTGGGCCGGGGTGTGAGTCCTGCCTCTCCAGTCCCCGGTCTCCAATGTGTGAACCGAGCCGTGGACTTAAAAGCTCTCCAGCACGCTGCTGGCGTTCAGGGTGATTAACGCCAGCATGGGCGCTTCCTGGCCTCTTGAGGGTGGTCTAGAAAAGCTGACTGAGTGGGAGGAAGAGGCCGTTTGTGCAGTGCGCCCTCTGCAGCAGCTACCCGGCCAGCCACCGTCTCTCCGGTACCTGGTACTGTGCCCCAGAGCAGGGGAGACACTTGTAAATGATCGGAGCCGAGCTGTCCCTTTGGATGGAAAGTCCTTTGCAAGAAGTTGGGGGTCAGCTGCTGCCGTCGAACGTTTCTAAGATAAAACTGTTTTTGTGAAGAGGCCACGGTGGGAACACTGCACATCTGGTTAGAGATCGGCTCTGGAGGCCGTGGGTTTGATCCCCGACACAGCAAAGAGAAAAAGGAAGGAAAGGAGTGGTTCTGAAACTTACTTTTTTTAATTCGGTCGTGGGATTTGAACTCAGGGCCTTGTGCTAGTGAAGCAGGCATTCTAACCACTGAGCTAAATCTCCAGTCCCTGAAACTTATTTCTGAGACCTGCAGTACATCAGTCACTTCCCCTCTGGACCTGAGTGTCCTCGTCCACAGTAGTGGGGACAGTTACTGAGCCAGCACCTGGCTGTCCGAGGAGAAAGGCTCCGGGGGCCTGCTGGATAAAGGGTGTGGTTCTCCCTGGCTTCTGACTTGGGGCGACCAGGTGAGCTGGAAGGGGGCCAGCACCGAGCGCCTTTCTGGTGGCCATTGGCGGTAATCACCTCTGAAGGCCTCCGGAGGTGGAATTACCTAAGAGCCTGTCCCGGACAGGAGCAGACTCCAGGTTTCCGAGTACTGACATCCGTCAGCAGGGGTCTTCCCAACAGATCTCTATGAATCCATCTCAGGCAGGTCTTGTGGTCCCTATTTGTCAAATGAGGAAACTGAGGCTCAGAGAGCTTATGTAAATGCCTGAAGTCACAGAATTGGTTGGTGGAAGGGTCAGGAGTCCAACCCATGTCTGTTTGCCTGTCTGCCTAATGGTTTATGTAGCCACCATGGCATGTTGACATCTTACTAGGACAAGTTGAGATGGGGATGGAACGCAAGGCCTTGCACTGAGCTACATTCCCATCTCTTTCTAAAAATTAATTGACTAATTAATTAATTTAGTTAGTTATTGAGACGGGGTTTCACTAATTTGCTCGGTTGCCCAGGGAGGGCTCAGAATTGTGATCCTCGTTCTTCAGCCTCCCAGAGTCCTGGGATTACAGGCATGTGCAACCACGCCCAGCTCCGTGATTAATTCTTTTCTTTATAATCTCCTATTTCATTCAGAGGGTTACAATCCATTCCTGGCTTTTAAATTCTGACTCCAAATTGGACCCAGCCTTTTGCGTCTTTCCCCCTTATTCTTAGCCCACGTTTGCAGTACGTGATGATTGCTTTTGTTGTGGGGAGCTGGTACACGTATGTAACACCTTTGACTGTGAAGGAGATCGTGGGAACCCGGCCTGACGCTGCGTTCCTGGAGGCAACACTTACTGTGGTTAGACCCAGAGTCTCATGTATTCAGAGGTGGAGCTTTTAGAGGTGACCTGCCGGAGGGTGCGTCTCCCTCCTGACTCCTCTCTCCTCTCTCTGCCTCCTGGCTGCTGTGATATTCCTACCCAGGAGCCAGAATCTCCCCAAAACAGCCACATTAAACTTCTCCTGTAAGCTGTGGGTGTTGGGTATTGTGCCTAAGGGATGAGAAAGCTAACACAACACCCCTTTCGGGGCCGTTCTCCAGCCTCCGTGTCACCACCAGGGAGAAGTGTGAGGGAGCCTTGAGCACTGCTTCTTGGCATTGATTCCCTTTCCCAAGACAGAGGGGGTTCAGCAGGGCATGGGGGTACACACCTGTAGTCCCAGCGCTGAGGAGACTGAGGCAGGAGGATCACTGTGATTTTGAGGCCAGCCTGGGCTACACAGTGAGCTCAAGGCCAGACTAGAATGCAAAGTGAGACCTTGTCTCAACCACCCCCCCGATAATAAATAACATATGAAAGAGTTTAAACTTTGGGAGAAGAAGATGAGGCGGCTCTGGGGCTGCGGGTCTGGGCAGGTGTTTCTTCTGCACCATGGTGGATCCCATGGCCCATGCACGGCGTGCCGGGTGCCCCACAGTTACTCTCAGCTGGGTCGGGTGGGGAGAAAGTTCCCTCCTCGCGATAGATGAGGGTCCTCAGCTTCGTGTGCTCCTCCGTGATCCTGGCCAAACCCCGTCAACAGGCAGCACGTAGCGCAGGCCCACCCACTCAGTGTGGGATTTCGTTGCGGGTGCAAATCTCAGGATGCAAATGCATTTGTGCCACGAACAGCCCTTTATTTCCTTCCTTATCTTCCGGGGGAAGAACATGCAGTCCTGGTCTCCACAGGGGTGGGAGAGATTCCTCACTGCTCCCCAAAGAGTCTCCCAAGTTCCCCGCCCAGACACCCGACTTCCTCTCTGCACTGCACTGTGGCTTCCACAAAACACAGCCGGAGACTCAGTCTGCAGGCCTCGCGTTGCTCCTCACCCCACAGGAAGCCCGAGGCAGGACTGTCCACCTGCTCGGAGGGCTTACGAAAATTCCAGAGGAAAAGCACGCAGATTGATACTTCTCAAAAATGACGCTCCACAGTCAGGGTCACTGTGCGCATCTGAGTCCTGGTTTGACCTGAGCAACTCGCAACTTCTAGGCCTTGTTTTTCTTATTTGTGAATCGGGGAACATCATATTCCTGGTTCCTTTGGGGGCTCATTATGAGAATTAAACAGGGATTCCATACAAAGTAACTTAGCACCATGTCCAAGAACTTTACGTATGTTAGCTACAATTTTATAGCTAATATACAGGTATGTGGTTTTAGCTGTGGTTATAAAGTTAATTATTGGGCTGGGGGCGTAGTTTAAGGGTAGAGCAGTTGCCCAGCAGACACAAGGCCCCGGATTCAATCTCCAGCACTGCACAAAAATAAAAATTAAAATACATATGTATACGTCTATATTTATGTGTACACGGTGAATTAGCCTTAGTGATTGCACCCAGAGATTTTGCTGGAGGCCTCTCTGATGCTACCTGGCACCGTGGCCCGGCCTGGCCAGGCCGGCAGTGGGTCTCAGGCTCCTCCGGGCGTGGACACAAGTCTGGTCACAACTCCACATTCACCTTCTTGTCCACCCTGTAAAAGGTGATCAGGCCTCCCTGGGGGTTTCTGCTTCCCGTGTGGCAGCCTTTGAATGCTACATCTCCTGTTTGGACAGTCTCCCCTTTCCTGTCCTCCTCCCCACGCCCCGGCCTCCTCTCCAAAACACTACAGGTAAACAGCATTTCTATTGGTTTTTTGTAGTTTTTGAAACAGGGTCTTATGGTGGAGTTCAGGCTGGCCTTGAACTTACTCTGTAGCCCAGGCCAGCCTCGAACTCGTGGCAATCCTCCTGCCTCAGCCTCCCAAGTGCTGGGATTACAGGAAAGTGCCACCACACCTGGCTCTATTGGTTTTTTAAAACTTTCCCCTCTGGGGAACTCATTTCCATCCCCTGAAAGTCTGGGAGGCCAGCCTCTGATGAGATCTAACTCTAAGTCAGATTTTTGTTTATTATGGAAAACAATCTTTTTTTTTTTTTTTGGAGACAGAGTCTTGCTATGCACTTGAGGCTGGCTTTGAACTCACTCTGTAGCTCAGGCTGGCTGTGAACTCTCAGCGATCCTCCTGCCTCAGCCTTCCAAGTGCCGGGATTACAGATGTGTGCCACCATGCCCAGCACTGAAAACATTAAATTAAGAAAACCCCCAAAACAGCTCCAAGTCTTTTACAAGTGGACAGAGTGAGGCTCCAAGGCTGCATGTGCTGTGCTGATTCGTGTGAACTGCAAGGGCAGAAGCTGGGTTTGAGCAGGGCCCAGCGTGGGCTAACTTTCCAGGCCGTTATCTTAGCACGTCTAACCAGAGGGGAGTCGCTCCCACCTCCTCCCACCTCCTCCCGCTTCGCTTCCGCTCCCAAAATGAGACTGTTCCTGGAGCCGATTCCTCCCCGCCCTTCCTTCCCTGGCTCCGCCTCATCCGAGACTTCCGTGACTCCCTCCTCCCGGGTGACAGTACTACAGAAGGACCTGCCCGCCCCGTGTGACATCTGTACTCCCAGTACCCTGGGAGGCTGAGGCAGGAGGATCACAAGTTTGAGTCCAGTCTGGACCACTAAGTGAGACCCTGTGGTCTCGAAATTTAAAAAAATTAAACTAAAATAAAAAGGGCTGGGAATGTAGCTCAGTGCAACATCCCTGGATTCAGTCCCAAGAACTGCAAAGTATAAATAAAGAAATAAAGAAACACAATGACTAGATGACGTTTTAATTTGAGCCTTTCTATCTATCAGAGTTACACCTGCACATAACTCGGAGCGTCAAATCGCTGCAACACGCTGTGTTTCTGTTTGGATTGCTCACTTGAGGCATTAACTCTAACTCCCACCGTGCTGGCTGGTGCACTTCTCACACTCTTGCCTCCGTGACTCCCCTTCTAATCCAAACTCCACATCCCCCCACCCCAGCTGCTGTCATGCTAATGTCATTTACTCCACGCTTCCTGTTGACATCATGAAAATATCAATGATATTTATAACGGAGCCCTACAGGACACTGTGATCACTTTTCCTGGACCTAGTGACTGGTTTTGTTTTTCTTTTTCCTTTGTATTAAGCAATAATTAAAGTGCAGGCTCCACTGCAGATCCAAATCCCTCCTGTGTTTGTTGATCGACTCTTCTGTCTGGGGCAGAAGATGGCCTGGGGCTCTGTCCTGTGGCTGGGTGGACGGGGCCCTCTGCGCTGGGTGCCAAGTGTGCCCTGGACCCTGAAGTCCTGGCGCCGTGGTCCTTCCCTGTCTTTCTGAGTTCACTTTCATGAGCGACAAACTTGTTTCCTTGTTTCACGAGAAAGAGGGCGTCTGGCGGCCTTTTCTGTCCCAGCATCCCTGGTGCTTGGCCTCATAGGTGCTCAATAAATACGTGCTGTGCTGGTGAAAGAATAAACAAACACGAGAAGGTGAGAAAACAGCTGCAGAGAGAAACTTATTAGCAAATTAAGAGATAAAGAGGAAAGGTAATAAAATTGAAATAATCTAATGTTTGACGAAAGCATGCATGTACGGATGTACCTATTTAGACAGACAGGATCTTAGTATGTGCATCCCAGGCTGGCCGTCAAGAGCTTGCAGCCGTCCTGCCTCAGCCTTCCCAGTCCTGGGATGACAGGCGTGTGCCACCATGCCCGGCTTGACCCAAGCTTTTAATTTATGATTTACACAAGTGGTATTGAAGGTTGAGGAGCACGGCTAATTTAGGGAACGCTCCCCAGCCCGTCCAGAGGTGAGTGGGAACAGGGAGGATTACACGCCCCCCAGTGACCTGCCGGGTTCGTTCCCTGGCATTTGAGAAACTAAACTAAGTGAAAAGTTTAGATTTGGGTTCATCATGATCCTGGCAAGAGAGTGTTGTGGGGTTTGATGGCACAGAGATGTAATTCCAGCACTCTGGGAGGCTGAGGCAGGAGGATCACAAGTTCATGTCCAGGCTGGACAATTTAGCAACTTAGCCCGACCCTGTCTCAAAATAGAATAAAAGGGCTGAGGCTGCAGCTCATTGCCCAGGCCCCGGATTCAAACCCACTACCACCCAAACACATAGTTCCTGGCTTGGATCCTGAGTCCTGGAGCGACTTTCTGTGTGTCCTTAGGCGGGGCTCTCCCCCTTGCTGAGCCTCGCACTTTCTCCAGTGAATCAAGAGGCAAGGTGGCTGGTGACTAAGGTCCCCATGCCACCTCAGCTCCCTCCTCCCAGCTGCTGTGAGCTGTTAGCACTGTCTCGCTGCCAATGTGTCCTCCTGGAGGGCCCGTCCTCATCTGCATCCTTGGTGGCAGGCCAGGAAGAAGCAGTGCACAGCAGTAAAATGCGGAACAGCCCGGGCCTGGGCTCTGCCAGCACCAGGGAAGCCACCTTGTCAGCTGCAGGCCTGGGTGATTAATGACTCTTTAATCCCACAGCCCAATACCTGACAAAATGCGCCAGGGCCAAAAAAGGCAGAACAAACCTAATTAGCCGGGTCGACCCACTCACGAGGTGTGGCCCGCTCAGGAGCCCCACGGCTCGCTCCAGAGCGGCCTCCCCCTGTTGTCCCTTTCGGGCCTGTGAAAGAATCAAGTGGCCACAATGCAGAAGCGACTCCATTAAGAGGGGGGCCCGACAATGAATAAACATGCGGGCAGTGGTGGTGTTTCCCGCCCCGCTGGAGCGGGGTGTCAGCAGCAGCCCTGTATTGTGCTGGGGGAGGGACTGGCCATTTGAAGTCAAGGTGAGGACGCAGGGGGGCAGAAGGAACCTGCTTTGTTTGGGAAAGAGTTTTTCTGCTATTTATGCTGATGAGTGGGAAACACTTCTGCCGCGTTTCAGTCGCTCTGTAATGAGGCCCCCAGAAAGTTTTCAACTCCCACTCGGCACATTAGCAGCCCCTTTCTTTACAGGAAGGCCCTGGAGGGCGAGAAGGGACAATGCGGGAGGAGTGAACACATCACAAAGAGTGGCTTTTGTCTCGCGGTCCTTTGAACCCTCTCAAAAGCCCAGTTTCAAGGGGTGTGTTGGGCCTGCCTTTCAACCGTCCTGAACCCAGAATCCCCTGTTGTTTAGCAACATAGAGAGCTGACCTTAATTGACTCCACTTCGGAGCGGGCTTTGTAAATCACTCTGCCCAGACTGAAGTGTCTGGATGGCGTCTGTGCGTGATGGGGAGCGTGCGCGCCGGCTCTCAAATGCCCGCACCGCGCGGCACAAACGCCGCTTCCGGACAGGGCGTCCTGACTCCCGCTTTGCGGGGAGGCGCAGAGTCACGCGAGCCGGAGGGACCAACGGTGTGACGGTCTCTTTCCATTGCATCCCTTGTTCCGAGGGTTCCAGATGTGTGTGTGTGTGTGTGTGTGTGTGTGTGTGTGTGTGTGTGTGAAGATACCTTCGGTGATGTGTTTTCTGTTTCAAAGAGAAAGGACCCCTCTAGGTTAGGTGACCCGTAACCCTCTGGATTTCCCCTTTCAAGCCTGGTCATCATCGTATTTCCTTGTTAAGACTTCTCCTTCCGCGCTCCCTGGCTGTGGGCAGCTGACTGCCGTCCCCACCTCCATGTCCCCAGCTGGTCATGTGGCTCAGGCTGGCGCAGGCCCAGGCTCTCGTCTTCTGTGCGGGCCTCATCAGGTCTGGGGTATACTGGTCTACTTTCCAGCTGCAGGGACAAAATGCCTCACGTCCCAAACCAAAGTGGTTTATTTGGCCAACAGTTTCGGAGGTTTGGGCCTGTGGTCAGTGGGGTTCATTGCTCTGAGTCTGGGGCGACACAGAACATCCTGGTGGACAAGGTGTCTTGGTCACTCTTCTCATTGCTGAGACAAAATACTCAACACTCAGAGTTAAAGGAGGAGAAGTTTACTGAGCTCACAGTTTGTAGAGGTTTCAGTTCATAGTTGGCTGGCTCCAAGGCAGAGTGGCCTGGCAGAGGGGTACTGCAGAAGAGACATAGTCCCCAGCAAGCAAAGCGGCAAGCAGAAAAAACCAACGGCAAGCCACTCTTTCTGCCCTTTGTATTCTTGCAGGCTACCCCCTTAGGGTGGGTAGCACTCACACCCTTAATACTAGAACCCTTAATTCTAGCTGGGACTGAGCAAACCAATCAGTGGACTGTACTCTTAATCTCAGCATCACACACTAGATTCAGCCCCCTCTATGACTACATGAGGCTTTGGGGGGACATCTAGACAAAATCAAGGGGCAAAAGGTAAGGAAGAAGTCTGGGAGAAGAGGGCAGGAAAAGGGCCAGGGAGGAAGGGGCAGGAACCAGGTATAGCACCAAGGCCACAGCCCACACCGCACTTCTCCCAGTAGGCCCCCTTCTTCACAGCCCATTTAGCTGTGACTCACCAGTGCCTGACTTGCTTTCCCCGCTGGCTGCAGGAGGAGGGTATGGTTTGGTGGCTGGCCAGCATGCCCCAGCCATGGACTGGGGCAGTTTGCTTCGGTGTCCTCCCTGGCTATCAGACTGCCACTCTGCACTGCAACATGATTGCAGCCAGCCAGGCAGGGGGTGCCCCTCCCCCTCTCCTGTCATTTCAGAGGACACTGTTGCCCTTTTACAGAAGAGAGGGGCACCCTGGAGTGCCTAGGATGGGGGGAAGCCAGATCTGGTTCCCTGATTTACATAGGAGACCTGTAAAGCGAGCTTTTGGCTCTGCCCCTCATTGACACAGGCCTGGAGCCGCTATATAAGCGGCACTCCCAGCTGCTCCTGGGTTTAGTCTTTGTACTGACCCCCGTGTTCCATGAACCTGCCTGTGATTTATTCCTCAGGTGGCGTGGTCTCCAAAAGTCCTGTAATTCCACTTGGGATTTTTATTTTGACTCGTGTGCACAGAATGGTTGATTCACAAAAATAGAAACACTCAGAGCCCTTAACAACAAAGAGCTCCAGAGACCAGTCGTCCTGTGGTGTTCCCCATGCCAGCATCACATGGTGACGGCCAGAAGCTGGCTGCATCAGCAGTTGGCATCGGTATTGCCTGGTGTCGTCTGGCGCCGCCAGGACTGCTGGCAGAGCTGCACTTTGCCAAGTCACAATTTCCATCCACATGGAGCAGAAGAACCCTCGGCTGATGGGCGACAAACAGGTTGACCTGTGAGGAGGTTCGCGCCTCCTCATCTCCTCTCCAGAGGTCTCCAACCCGGTCAGCTGACAGCCAAGTCGAACCTTCCCAGGCATGTGGGAGGAAGGGCTCCCTGGAGCTCCCGTAGAAGTCCGCGTCAGCTCGCCTGAGGGGCTGCCTGCACCCTGAGATGGTGGCACGGGAGCGTGGCGTCCTGCTCCCTGCTCAGAAAGGACCTGGCTGGCTTCACACTCTGCCATCACCGTCTTGATGCCCTCGACAAGTGAGCGTCGAGCGTCAGTGCGACGGTAGCCAGAGAGGTGCGTGCAGGCGGTTTTATGCTGCCCCATCGTGCAGGCATCCTCGTGCGGGGGGACAGCATCCCAGAGCCGCGGTGCACAGGCGACCCTTGCCTGGAGGGCAGTAAGCGTGTGTGGCCACAGCTGCGTGAGAGGAGCGCCAGCGGCCCTCTGAGGCCGTGCTAATAGACGAGTCAGATGGAAGGATCCAGACTGAAAACCGAGAGCTCCAAGGAGCACGGTGACCCAAGGAGCCCGCTGGATCCTTTCCTACTCATCTTCTGTGTCCACATTAATCAAGCTTTTTTGCTGAGAATGATGACCGAGGCGAGCAAGCTAGGGCCACACACAGCTCCTCATCCTTCCTGTTAGCCTGGTTAGTAGATGGAGCCGGCACGGGGGGACATCACCAGGAGAAAGAGGCATAGCTGGCTTAGTGTTGTGAGACACTTCCCGGCGCCCTGATAAGAACAAAAAATACATGCATATAGAGGCTCTGAAATAAAAATTCTAACCTGGTGTGCTGGTGCAGGCCTGTAATCCCAGCACTTGAGAGGCTGAGATAGGAGGATCGCCAGGAGTTCAAGGCCTGCCTGGGCTGCATAGTGAGTTCAAAGTCAGCTTGAGCTACACAACAAGTCCCTGTTTAAAAGGGAAAGAAAGAGAGAGGAAAGAAAGCGAGAAAGAAAGAAAGAGAGAAAGAAAGGGAGGAAAAAAGAAAAGAAAAAAAATTCTGCAATTTTGATGATTCCATCCAGGAGTTAACTGTTCTTATATTTGTATTTGAGCCAGAGCCCTGTAGAATTTGAACATAAATGGTAAATCTCATGCTGATAATTTTAAATTTCCAATTTCTCTTTACTTGGAATGGCATTAAGACAGCAGGAAGAAACCACCCTGACCAGTCGGGAAGGAGGCCGCTGAAGGAAGGAGGAAGCTGTCTGCGTGGGGTTTTACCAGTGTTTTCTCCTGTCTTTGAAGATGGGGTCCGGCTCTTGCATTGGCACCAGATCTTGTGCCTTCTGCGTTCAGCCCCATCTCTGGCAGAAGAGCTCCGGAGATCGGATCACGGTTCCAAACCAACCTCGCTCAGAGACGTCCCGATGGTTCAAAGATGGCCATGTCAGGGCTGGCGCGTACTCCTCACTGTGCCCTCTCCCTGCTGCCCCGCCCGGCGGGCCACCTCAACTGTCTGTCTGTCAACTGTATTTCTCCTTCTAGTCTTATAAGCACCATAAAGATGGAGGCCTCGCTGAATTCATCTCCCGAAAGGCCCAGCAGTCCTGGGACCTTCTGAGGAGACGGCAGCAACATCCACATCTGTTTTGCTGGAACAGATGATCTTGCTTCTGAGCCTCCTGCCCGTTCTGGGCCGCCTGGGTGAGCCGCATCTGCCTCCTGCCCATTGGTGGTAACTCGTGCTAACTAGGGGCCGTGGGGACAGCGACGAGAAACTGTCAAGTCCCAGAAGCTGTCTTGACTGAAGACCACACCATTCACAGCTTCTGGCTTTCCCAGCTTCACAGTTGTGTTTAAAATGGTATCTGGACCGGGAGTGGTGGCACATGCCTGTAATCCCAGCACTCTGGAGGCGGAGGCAGGAGGATCACTGTGTATTAGAGGCCAGCCAGCACTACGTAGTAAGTTCAAGGCCCACCTGAACTAGAGCAAGACCCTGTTTCAATAAACTAAAAATAAATAGCTAGCTAGCTAGATAAAATGGTATTTGGCATATACCCCAAAATATGACCCAGCAATCAAGATAAACAAATTATGATAGATCCTCACCAGGGAATACTACTCAGCAGGAAAAAGGGGCAAATTGCATGGATGAACCTTGGAAGTTAAGTGATAGAAGCCAGACACACAAGAAAACACCTTGTATGAGTCCATTTAAATGCAGATCCCAAATCCACAAATTACTCCAGGGGGACAAAGATCAGAACAGCGATTTTGGGGCCAGATTGGGGTGGTTTGACTGAAAAGAGGCACAGGCATTTGGGGAGTGGGTTGGTGGGTACATGGGTTCCACTTGCCAACCTCACTGAACGGTCTGCTTAGAGATCAGTGCATTTTATTGCTATGTGAACTCTTGTTTTGAAAAGCCACACTTGGGGAGCTGAGGTCAGGAGGCCGGGAGGAGATGTGGTTGGCAGAGCTGCGGCCCCTGCACATGGCCATTTGTCATCTGGGCACTGTGCTGGCCCTGGCGAGCGCTGTCCCTCTTGGGCTGTCTCCTTGTCTCCTTGGCATTGCCTCAGCTCTCTCTCCTTCCAGCCCATCTAATCCCAAGGTCCCCAATGTGCTTCTCTGGCCCTGATTTCTAAGCCCTCTTCCTTGTCATTTCCCTCCCAGGGATAGCTCCAGCTGCCCAGGGCCCGTGTGAAGGATTCGCACCCACCACTTCTACCAGCAGACTTCTACAGCCAAAGCAATTCTGCAGGAAGAAGCCAGCCATGAGCCTTTGTCTGAACAACTGTGGGGTTAAACTTTGATTTTATAATGAAGAGCCAGGAGTGGTGGCACATGTCTGTAAGCCAGCTACTTGGGAGGCTGAGGCAGGAGGATGGAAAGTTTGAACTCAGACTGGGCAACTTAGTGACTTAGTGAGATCCTGTCTCAAAATAAAAAATAAAAAGGGCTGGGGAAGGCTCTGGGCTTGATGCTTAGTACAGAAAGAGAAGGAGAGAAAGAGAGAGAGAAAGAGAGAAAGAAAGGGGGAGAGAAGTGTGGTGGGAATCCCACCCAGACCCCTGCATGTGACTGACACACATCCAAGCCCACACAGTGCCAGGCTCAGTGAAGCAGTTTAGGGCTGGGGGTATGGCTGACTAGCAGAGTACTTGCCTAGCATGTGTAAGGGCCTGGGTTCAGTCCCCAGCCTTGTCGGGAGAAAAAAGTACAAAAATGTAAATGGGACAACATCCATCCTGCCTACACTGGAGATTTTAAACTGGGCTTGGTGGTGCACACCTATAATCCCCAGCACTTGGGAGGCCGAGGCAGGGGGATCACCATGAGTTCAAGGCCAGCCTGGGCTACGTGGTGAGTTGAAGTCCATCCTGAACTGCATAGTGAGACCCTGTCTCAAAAACCCAAAAAACCAAGGGGGAAAAAAAAAAAGCAGCTTAGTGGCTGGACCCAAAGCTAGCATCCTGTGTCAGTTGGCTTTCTGTCCCTATAACAAATGCCTGGGTCATCAATTTATAAAGAGAAAAGGTTGATCTTGGCTCCCACTATTGGAGGTTCCAGACCCCAGACCACCACTGATTGGCCTGTGGGGAGATGGCACATCGAGGCACTGTGCACCTCATGGCTGGGAAGAAGAGAGGAGGAGG
This sequence comes from Hystrix cristata, assembly GCA_004026905.1. NCBI lineage: Eukaryota > Metazoa > Chordata > Mammalia > Rodentia > Hystricidae > Hystrix > Hystrix cristata. The sequence continues at coordinate 17,319 of PVJO010024879.1, forward strand.
AAGAGGAAGTGACTAGGGGGCGGGTCTTAGGCACTCTCTACAGGCTACACCCCCGAGGACCTAAAGACAGCCCCTGGGCCCTGCCTCTTGAAGGATTCACCACCTCCCAGTGGCTCCACACTGGACACCAAGTCTTTCCACATGGACTTTTGGGGTCACTGAAGATCCAAGTTGTAGCATATACTCTATAACATGAGTTTAAATGTGTGAAGCCCTGGTCCTGAAAACCAGTCTTTGATTATTGTCTTGGTTAACCCCACCGCTCCCCCAGAATCACTGTGTCTGCACTAATGGACCCAGGGAGCCACAGGTCAGTCCCCTGGCCCTACAAATATCCCAAACCAAAATGGTAGGAAGTTTGAGGACCAACAAAATGAGAAAATCCCAGGAACCTCGGGGTTTGCTTAGTCCCCTGACCTCCCCAAGCCCCCCGCCTGGGATCTGGAAGCAAGCATTTGATTTGAGCTCACAATGACGCGGCTGGTTCTCATTCTTATCACCACGTTTAAAGCAGTTACAGAGACTGTGTGGGCTGGAGGAGCCACGACCGGAGGGTTGGTGGGACAGCTGGACCCTGCAGCTCTGGGTGCCCACCCCATCTGGGTTCTGATTCCGAAGGAAAGCAGACAAGCCACATTCCTGATCTCAGCTGCCCACCTGGCCTCTTGGGGGAAAGACATGCCACGATCCTGAATCCTGGACCCACCAAAGGGGCTTCTTTAGCTAACTTTCCAGCACGCACATTGCGGCTGGACGCCGTGTTGCGTGACTGACTTTGGCTTTACCCCTGTAATTTCAGCAAGATTACAGTTCCTGCCTCCAGGGGTGGAAAAGAAGTCTAATTTAACATGAAGTGTGTGTGAGTGTGTGTGTGTGTATGTGTGCGAGTGTGCATAAGTTTTTTGCTGGGTCCAAGTCTTGTCTCACACAATCCATCCCCTCTCTGCTCTCCCTGTCCACACTGCAGATAAAAAATGGATTTCTGGCCTCACTGTTTGGCTGAGCTGTCTCTGGGTGAATCACCCCATTTCCCCCTCCCCATGTGCTCCTGTGGCGAAGACCCCGGTGTGTTCACCTCCATTGTCCTCAGAGCACCACGGCTGAGACGAAGGCCCAGGGTGTAATGAGTTCCGGCTGCCCTCCTGCAGAGGAGAGACCGGGTGCTCTCTCCGCCCGTGGGCCTGGGTCACTCGGGACCAGGAGGCTCTCAGCCGGCCAGCTGAGGCCTTCTGAGCCCGGGCAGTCTTTGAGTTTGATCTCTGGGGCCCACACGGACTCTCTGAAGGTGTTTGTTTTTCAAGACAAAAATATTTCAGGTCTGGGGTACATTTTGTTTTTTATTTTTTCGAGACAGGGTCTCATCCTGTAATCCAGGCTGGCCTCAAACTCGGCCACATGCCACATGCGCCATCACACTCGGCAAATCCTTCTCGTGGGAAGTCAAGACCCCCTGCTGAAAGGCGGCATGGGGACATCAGAGCGCTCTTGGAAATGAGGAGATGGTACCCCAAGATCCCAGGTCCTTCTCAGAGCTGACACTGTGTCCAGGCGATACCCTAGGGCTTCGTGGAGACTGTCACCAAGTCCCTGGGAGGAAGGTCCTGTTATGCTCATTTCACAGAAGAAGAAACTGAGGCCCGGAGGTGGTTCAGTTGCTCCAGGCCGCCGGGTGTGGCACAGGCCAGTGCTGGAGACTGAGATGTCTTGCTGTACAGCCCGGCTCAGGCTCTCTCACCCGGCACAGACGTGTCCTCGCGTCCCGTACACACTGGCTGGATGCAATTCGACATCTCCCAGAAAGGACACTGGGACACAGCGGAAAGAGCGAGGGGCAGGGTTGGGAGCGCAGACAGGAACAGGAGTTAGCGGGATGCAGAGGGAGCCAGAAGTGTCACGAAGCGCCCTGCGTGCTGTGGGCTCCCGGAGGGAGAAGGCACTGTCTCGGGGATGGACCGGAGGGCTCCCTGGAGGAGGAGGATGGGCAGTGCAGCAGATCTGGGGTGGATGGGGCAGAGCTGTGCGCGGGGCCTGGGACGGGGGAAGGGGGCTGGGCAGGCAGCGGGCGCTGCACACGGGGCTGTCTGCCGGGAGCAGGATCGGGGTGGGAGGCGGGGCGGGCAATGTTAACCCAGCGGCTACACCCGCCCTCTGGACGCCGGAGTTGGCGGGGTCTGAGTTTTAACGGTGCGCCACGCAGTCCTTCATTCCCGGCCTCTCTGCTGTTGGTGACATTTTCTCCTGTAGCTCCGCGCCCCTCTCCTCCTCACTCCTTTTCACTTTCATCTGGGAGTTCTGGGCATTGCTACCTGTCCCACGTTGGGAGGTGGTTGCCACTTGTTTCTCAGCCACCCCTGCCACGGTCCCCACCTGGGTTCCCCTAGCCCCCCGAGGATCGCCTCGAGTTTGAGGCCAGCCTGGGCTATGTGTTGAGGTCAAGATCAGCCTGGAATACACAGCAAGACCCTGTTTCAAAACTAAAACTAAACTAAAAGTGGAAATGAAAATAAAATGCAGCCCTGCCCAACAGCTCCGCCTGGAAGGCGTCAAGGGCAGGGGCTCGGGGCCACAGCTCCTGTCCCAGGAGACTTCTGCCTCTGGGGAGGTGGCCCAGGTGGCACTTCCAGGACCCCCCCACCCTTGCTGGCAGGCCAGATCCAAACCCATGCAAAGCTGAGGCCGCACCTCCGGAGTCTGATTCTCCTGCTCCCCACCTTTTGTCCCCTGTGGGTGGAGACGCTGCGCGGAACTCAGACGTGCTTATTTCCACTTCCGCTCGGCATGGCATGGTGCCCGCACAGGGTGGCTCATGCTGGTCACTGAGTTACTTCTCTTCAACTGAGTGGATTTCCTGGGCGTGAACCCCCCTGGCCAGCCCTCTCTTGGATACTGCGATCCACAAGGGCATCCCAGTACCCTGCTCTCTCCTCTCGGTTTTGTGGGTCCCCTTTCCACCCCACGCCCCTACGCTTACCTCTGTCAAGAGCCTCCTCCTACTTATCAAATCCTGCTGACACTATGGAACCAACGACTTGCCTCTCAAAAATGGAGACACTGGGTTTGAAGACACTTTTTCAAATTCCAAAGTGATGGGTGTGGAAGCAGGCACTTGTAATCCCAGCACTTGAGAGGCTGAGGCAGGGAGATTGCTGGAAGTTAGAGGCCAGCCTGGGCTATGTAGTGAAACCCTGCCTCAAAAAATAAAAACCACATAACAGAAAAACCAAAGTTATGTACAAAATGTAGGGAAAAAATCTAGAGTTAGGACACAGTTCCATAAAGGACCATAATGGAAACAGTGATAAGAATGGTAGGATAAGGGGCAACTGTAAAGGTTCGGACATACGAAGTGGAAAGGAATTTGCATCATTGTCTCAGGAGAATACTCATCTTTCTTACAAACACTAAGGGGTGTACCTTGCAGTTTTTAGTTGGAAAGAAATGGATTTCTTTTAGAAGTTTACTTATGATTTCTATCCTATTTCCAAAATTGATCTAAGAGTCAGCAGCCAGGAAAGAGAGAACTCACGATCCACCGGCCCAGCTTGTCCCCTCTCTGAGTCCCTGAGGATGTGGGGCCAGCAGGGCCCAGCGGGACAGTTCCTCCAGGCGCTGATGGTCTGCGTTTTACGGGGAGCTCAGCCCTTTCCTCTTGATTCTTGTGGGAATGCTCCGCCTGCCATGTGCTTCTCCGCACACGCCTCCTTTTTCTGTTGCTTTCCCTGACCAAAACCCCAAGCCGTCCCCGGTCAGGACTGAGTCTCCTTAGCTCTGAACTGTCCTAAGCCACCATTCCCAGCACATAACAGAGGCTCAGCCGGGACGGCTGGTGGGCGGAGACGCGGAGGACGGGGAAGGAAGAGGCTGTGTCAATGGGTGAAATCGAGGCTTGCACTTGGAAAGGACTTCTGGGGGAGAAAAGGGTTTTAACCCATCCGAAAGTTTTCTTCCTGGTCCTTCGTGGTGTCACTTGAGCTTGGATAAAGTCTGAAAGGACAGCGTCCCTGCCCTGCTTGGTATTTTTAGTTTCTATGAACTTTCTGGCTTCAGACTGCGCTGCGGCCTTCCTGGCTCCCTCAGATGTCTGGTGACATCGTAGCATCACGGAGCAGCTTCATGGCTGCAGAACTCTGCCAGCTCCATGGCCGGTGGCACCGGGTGCTGCGGTCTGATGGCTCCCAGGCCTCTGAATGACAGTGAGGTCAAGATGAGGTTCCTTCAGTCACCCATCCAGATGTTTTTGTCATTGAGAACTCAGTATCCTGATCTTTGGGAACATTTGTACACTAAAGTCCTTATGGAGTCTACTGATCCAAGACTGTCCTCAAAGAGGATGCCTGTAATCCCAGCACTCAGGAGGCTGAGGCAGGAGGATCACCACAAGTCTGAGGCCAGCCTGGACTACATAGTGAGTTCAAGGCCAGCCTGAACTACATAACAAGACCTTGTCTGAAAAACACCAAACAAAAAAATTCACAAAAATAAAATGATGAATAGGATTATTCAGACAGGGACCACTGTTGAGGGAAATCAGAGTTTTGGTGGCACTCAGTGTGACTTCTCATGCGGCAGAGTCAGAACGCTGCTTCTCCTTCGGGCCCAGTGGGGCCTCCTCAGCGCAGCTCCCTCGGTCTGCTGGCTGCTGGGTCCCATCCAAGGCGCGTCGGCTGCTGAGTGGACACCCGAGTCAGGAGTCTGGAAAGCCACCGGACAAGTGTGTGCTTTGCTTGGCTGAGCAAATGGCATGAGAAGAAAAAATAAATAAGATGATGACTAAATTCAAAAAGTAAAATTCAGAGGTGGGTAAATCCAAAAAGGGGTAATCTTTGTACTGGTCTGAAACTGAAGAAATGTAGATAAGTACGTAGAGACCTGGGCAAAGGAGTCCAGTCCTCTGTTTTTATTTTATTTTACTTATAAGTCAGGGTCTCACTATGTAGCCCAGGCCGGGCTCGAGAGGTCTTTAAAGGAGAAATATGAGCAGAGTCAGTGTTTGGAAGATACTGTGGTCTGAGGCTGGGCTGTGGGGAGTGGGGACTGCAGAGGTTTAAAATATGGGGACCAACTGTCAGGTGGTGGAGAGTCTGCTGAAGAAGTGACCGTAGTTTGACCTTGGGCAGCTCTGGAGAGGTGGCAGGTAGAGAGACCTGGCCGTGGTCGCGTGGACAGTGGGGAGCCGTGAGGTCGGGAGGAGGAGGGTGCAGGGACATCCAGGAGAATTAGATTCTGGCCTGGGGGCTGCAGTCCACCTGGGGGTATGTGGGGCAGAGAGGAGAACTGGCGGGTTGGACCAGTTCGTGGGACATGCAGGTGACGGGCTAACGGGGACCAGAAGCATGGGGCTGGGGCCCAGGAGGGGCCGCAGCTGGACAGGGGCCCTTGTAAGATGGATGGCGACGGAAGCCAGGTGCGGGGAACTGGGGGAGTCGGTACCTCATGTGTACCCTCGACCCTGATCATACTGTCCTGGATGCTGTCGGTTCGTCAGTGGCTGCAAAGTCCCGGGCAGGCTGCACACCTGCTGTCAGGTGCTTCGAACGTAACGACACTCCTCTCATGGGCCCTCATGGGCTGGCTGCTCCTCCCTCATTTAGATTTGTTTCCTCTCCATGTATACGCCCCTGCACTGCCCACATATTCAACTTTCCTTGAATTTACTTCCATTTTCACACTCCTTTTGGAAGCTGACGCCCTCCACAGAGATCTCGATCTTTCTTGGCCACCCTTGCAAACGATCTTCAGTGTTCTTACACCTCTTGGTTTGCACTGTGATAGTTGATCCTTTTCCTCTGAGACGCCCCTGTCCGCTGTGACCACCTGGCTTGTGACCCTCCCTGGCCCCCAAAGCCAGCAGAGCCTGCATCCATGCTGTATGCTACAAGGAAGGGACACAAATGAGCTCAGAAGACAGAGGACAAGGAAGTGGGATCTCGGCTTTTGGGTTTCAAAAGTGAAGGGTGTGGCCTCACAAGAACCTGGACTGCTGAGTTTACATTTTATGCAATCACTAAGAATATATTACTTGGAAAAATAGATAAAAACCCAGAAGCAAGCCCGGAAGGACCACTCAGCCAGAAGAGGAGACGGTCTGGGGATCACCCAGGCCCTGCTCTGGGGAGTCACTGACTGACACCGGTAGCCACAGTGGTCCCTGCAGAGCCCCAGGCTTCATCCCACCCCCTCACTGCCAGTGTCCAGGGATGCTGTGTGCTGCTGTGCTGTTGGGAATGCGACTACGGGCCTTTCATCCAGGCAGACTCTGTCAGCACCTCGAGACGCTGTGTGGCTTCTGTCTAGGCTGTGTGTGTGGACAACTC
>PVJO010024880.1:0-23635 GCA_004026905.1 Hystrix cristata
TATTGAAATGATCATGTGATTTTTGTCCTTGATTCTGTTGATATGGTGTATTACATGTATTGATTTGCGTATGTTGAACCATCCCTGCATCCCTGGGATGAATCCTACTTGGTCGTAGTGTATAATCTTCTTGATAATCCGTTGCATTCTGTTTGCTAGTATCTTATTAAAAATTTTTGCATCTATGTTCATTAGAGAAGTTGGTCTGTAGTTCTCTTTTTTGGTGGGATCTTTTTCTGGTTTTAGAATCAGGGTAATACTTGCTTCCAGGAATGATTTTGGAAGTACTGCTTCCTTTTCAATTTCATTAATGAATTTGAGGAATAGTGGTATTAGATCCTCTCTGAATTTCTTGTAGAATTCAGCTGTGAAACCGTCAGGACCTGGGCTTTTCTTTGTTGGTAGGTTTTTAATTACCTCTTTAATTTCAATGGCTGATAATGGGTTTTTTAGAATATTTATCTCTTCTTGACTCAGTTTTGGTAGTTCATATCGTCCAAGGTTTTAAAGGTGAATAAAACTCAGGATCGGACCCTCAAGAAGCCAGATGGTTACTGGCAGTTGCTTGGGAATCCTGTTTCTGTGTGTTCTAGAATGACCATAGTCCAACCTGAGTCAGGAAGAACAAAGAATCCACAGCAAGATCAAAGAGGCAGGGACAGAAAAACTATGATCTAAATCAGATTCTCTTTTCAGAGAGTTCATTCAGCCTGGTGTTACTTCTAAGTAAGTAGTTGGTTGGCACATGGCTGCCGTAGAGAGTGATGGCACATGGTGGGGAAAAGGGACCATGCTCAGAAACCTAGGCAAATGGAAAAGCAGTGTCTTGAAAGTCTTCTCATGGGTGCAGTTCCCAAGCCCTAGCTGGAGCTGGAATGGTCGTCCTCATGGGACATGGGAGGCATAAATAATGCATGGGATGAGGGGGTACCAGGTTCTAGAAGAAAAAATTTATAACTGGATTAAAACATGTTGACGTGGGAATGAGTAATTTCCAAGTTTTGGGGAATCATATTCAAACAATAAACAAAATTTGAAAAATATTCTCCATTAGTGACATATAAAGAATGAAGAAAGGAAGCATTCAGAGATCTTGATGCAGGATTAGGATGTTGGGTATCTCGGGATATTAGTTTGCCCTTTAGTGTAACAAATATATAAGATAATCACCTTATAAAGAGAAAAGGTTTATTTTGACTCACATTTTTAAGGGTTTCAATCCATAGTCAGCTCCGTTGCTTTTGGGGCTTGAGAAGGCAACACATCATGGTGGCAGTGTGTGGTGGAGCAAAACTATTCATCTCGTAGTGAGGATGTAACGGAGAAGAAGAGGAATGGTCCGCAGCAGTCCTTCCCCTTCAAGGGTATGCACCCCAGCAGTCGGAAGACCCCCCGCGAGGCCCTGCCATCACCTCCCGCGGCCTAACGCTGGGAGCTAAGGCTTTAGCAACATGGGCTTTCACAGGATTTCTCCAAGGCTTCCTAGAATTGTCTGCATCTTGGGAACGTTTTGTGACACTCCCAGAAAAGAAGGCAAGGTTTTCTCAGTTGCTCTTGGTGTATTTCGTGAGAATCCAAAGTGTGTCCATGTTGTACTTCTTAGTAGTAGGGGAGCCATAAGCCTTCTTCCCCTCAAGGTTTCTTACTTCTGATGAGAAGATGCTTGGCAACAATAAGGCCTACTTCACTGTCATCACAAGACCTTGACCTCACTTGTAAAAAATACCCTTGTGCACATACACACAACCAAACATGCAGGCACTCACCCCTTCATGCCCCTTCTAGTCTGATCATGGGTAAGGACTTCATGTTATAGTTCAGATCTGAAATATCCCCCCAACGTCTCATGTGTTCAGAAGTGCAAGTTCTGGAAGTTGACTGCATCATGAAGACTAACTTTAGTGGGTGAACCCATTTCGTGGGTTTATTGAGAGGTAATGGAAACAAGTGGATCCAACACAAAGGGAGTAGGTCATGGGGCTGTGACCTTAGTCACTATCCACTGCATGGCCCTTTTCTCTCTGCTTCCTGGCTGCCGTGAGGTGAGCAGTGTTCCTCTACCATACCCTTCTGCCACAATGTTTCTACATCACCATAGGCCTAAAGACAATGGACCAAGTGACCAAGTGACTAAGGACTGAAACCTCTGGACCATAAGCCATGCCTCCTTTAAGTTGTATATGTCAGGTATTTTGTCCCAGCAATGGAAAGGTGACAAGTATACTTCTATACAGAAGAGTTATTCTTTGTAACAAGACCTGCCTAATGTAACCCCTTAGTCATCTCTTTCATTAGGCTGAGCTGAGAACTAGATGGCAATATACCCACTATTAGATGATAACCTGAGCATCAAACTTGGGGAAAAAGAAAAAGGCCCATAAAATAAAGTGAGAGACTGGGTGCCAGTTATGTTGGGTCTACAGATTTACCCTCATTTAATAAAGCAGAATCCATTTATCTCCCCATAGCTCTCTTATCCTTTAAATTCCATTTTTAAAAATTTCTTATTTTGAATCTGAAGGCCATTTTTTTGGTTGGAAGCAAACTAAAATCCAAGTTCTTCTTTTAATCTGTCATCTCTTGGCACAATCCTGTCATTTGTCTTCTTGCTTCCAATGTGCCCCCAAATCAATTTTTCTTGTCCTTAACATTTTTGCAAGCCTTGGCTCTTTTTTTTGCCGCGGACTCACTGAAACCATTTTTGTCTGTGCATACTGCTTTTTTGTATTCACCTTTAATTTTGTTCCCCTGTTTCTGTCTTTTAAGTGTTGATCATTTTAAGACCAGATCTCACTATTCCAAGGGATGTCATTCCCCTCTTTTCTCCTTTGGAAATTATATAGGAAATTATCAAACATCCCTTTACTGAGCTGCACATATTCTGCTTTGCATTTTTGGCATGGGATCGTAGCCTATGAAAATGTCAGAGTCTTTCTGACTAACAGTTAAGCCATGGGGTACAGTAACTCATTTGATCTCCATAGCTCCCCATGAGTTCGGCAAGGCAGGTATTAATGTCACCACCATGCAGCTAAGAAATATGGATCTCAGAGAGGTCACATGAGGTCATAATCAAGACTAAATTCCAGATCGTTTGGCTCCCAGTCACCAGCAAAAACACAGGGGGACAATATTGACTGGGCAGCTACCATGGCTGAGCATCGTTCTAGAATGTGGGAGTGTATCTGAGAACAAAACAAAGACAGTGGTCTCATGGGACTTGCATTTTAGCAGGGAGAGACAGACAAGTAAACAAATAACACAGCAAGTATGCCAGATGGTGAAGGGAAAGGGAGAGACGTTGCTTTATGTTGGATTACAACATGCTCACCGATGGGTGATATTTGAAGGATATGAAAGAAATAATGGAGGCATGTAAATAAGTGGCAAGAAGTGTTTCAGATGAAAGGAAGAGCCAGTGCAAAGGTCCTGAGTGGGGAGTGTGCTTGGAGTCTGAGGAACAGCATGGAGGCCGGCAATGTGGAACAAAGCAAGCGAGGAAAAGGATAGCAGGAGCTGAGGTGAGAGGGTCTAGATCAGTGTCAGTGAACTTTCCAGAGCTTTCAATGATACAGACAGCCCACTGTGGCACGTGTGCCACAGGGTCGCCACCACTAGTCTAGATTACACATGACTTTGTGAGTTATTACAAATTTGGATTGTATTCTGAGCCATGTGAAAAGCCAGTGGGTTTCTTGGGCAAGTGGGTGTGGAGCGTTAGAGGAAAAGAGGTCAGTGGGAACTTCACGTTTTTGGACTTCAGGGCGAAGGTGCCATTACTTGAAATAAGAGGATGGAAGAGGAATCAAGTTGGCGGCAGGGGGCAAGGCCGGAGTTCAGTGTGGACATGTCATTCACTGGAATGAGGAAGATTAAAGGAGAAGTAAAGGCAGGTGGGAGGAGAGAAAATTGCAGATACAGCGGCACAGACTGATCTCAGTGCGAGTCCCAAAGAGTCTGTAGAAAGATACAGGAAAGTAGCAAGGGTTGAGGAGTCAGCAAGGGAGAACTAGAGAAGTATGTGGCTGAGATTGTCTTTCATGGGTCCAGACTTGCATATCCCACTGATTTCTTGACCTCACTATTTGGAAATTTTAGTCTGCAAACTTAACAGTTTCAGAAGCAGCCTATTGTTCTTCAGTCCTAAGTCTGTGCTTCCACCAGCCGGTCTAACTTCAGTAAATTACAGCACCATCTTCCTAGAACCCAAGGCTTCTTTGAGTCTTCCCTTTGCCTTCGGACCTCTAAGGCAATTTATCAACAAATGCTGTTGTGTCAGACTCCTGTAAGAGATCTCAAAAGCTGTTGTGGTGGTGCACGCCTGTAACCCCAGCCCTCTGAAAGGCTGAGGCAGGAGAATCACAAGTTCAAACCCAGATTGGGCAGCTTAGCAACTTAACAAGAACTTGCCTTAAAATAAGCAAATTTTAGAAGGGACCTGCGGATGTAACTCAGCATGAAGGCCCTGGGTTCAGTCCCCTAGTACAAAAACAATATCCTGAGGGGAGATCTCAAATCCACCTACTTCTCACCACTCATTAGCTCTGTGCTAGTGCTGGCCTTCATCACTTCTTAGCTGGTGTGTGCAAAAACCTCCTCATTCCTAAACTCACTCCCACTCTCAGCCCTCTACTAAGTTATTTACCCAAAAAGCTGGATTTTTTTTTTCATGAACCATCCATTGAGTTATATCATGCCTTTGCTTAAAACCCTTAGGAAAAAAAAAAAATCCAGGCTATTGCTTTAGGCTTCAAAGTCCTGAACACCTAGGTTTTTTCACTTGGGGATCGCTATAATATTTTTCCTTCTGCCAGAGTCTCTCACGTGCCTTTCTATTTTCCTCATACATGAGTACCGATGTGGATGCCTAGTGAGTTAGAATTTTCTTTTCTAAACATTACATAGGCATCCTTTAAATTATTATGGTGCTTTATTGCTGAAGCAGAAAGGTGTAAGTCCACTGGATCCTTTTTAAAGACACATGCTTTGTTTTGTTTTCCTTTGTGTTTGTGTTTGTTTCTTGTGTTGGTCTCCTTGTATTTGAAGATAACTATTTTCTTGCTTCAATGCCCACTGCATAATTTCCTTATCTTAAAACTATAACAGATATGTTTAGATAGCAGGTCCTCTTTAATTAATTTTCTTTTCTTGAGAGAATGGTGAGATCTTTAAGAATAGCGAAGTTTTTCCTTGTTACATCTTCTATACTTCTATATTCTCTGGGCTGCCATTTCCTTGTCCTTTTTTACATCTGACTTCCACACTGAGGAAGAGCATTTAAATCTTGTGACTCAAGCAGAGGCACGAGCAGTCCAGGCAGATTGTCACCGCTCTCTCTCATGGCAGTCATACGACCACTTGTGAATGCCCAGCAGGACGTGCCCTTTGGGATTTACGTAACAGAAACGTGAAATGTCCACTCAGAGATACACACAGCCCTGTCCTCCAGGGACAGAGATACGAAGGGATGCAAGTCTGAGAATAACAAATAAGATTAGAAGCAATATTCTGGCCTTGATGTTTTGCCAGGTTCTGAGTAGAATAGATCAAAGTTTGTCTTTATTTCCACAGTCCAAAAAAACAAAACAAAAACAACAACAACAACAAAAAGGCCTCCGGCCAAAAAATGTCACTGCTAATTCAATTTTCTTTTTCTAAGGTGTGTGTCACTCAGCACCTTTTGATTTTGTTGCCATCTGTTTGCTGCTATACTTTTCAATCCTGTTAGAAATGAACTTTGTGGCTGGTTGCTTTGGTCTTGAAGAAGCACGAACGAGACCCAGTGGACCTCCCTGTACCCAGCAGGGCTTTCTGTTATGAACTTTGGGATTACTGAGCTCCTAGGAAAGAAAAACAGCCATTGGTTGAAGTTTTTCCCAAACGCCTGCCTTCCCCCCTCTCTGCCTGCTCTCTGCATCACACACGTAACTTGTGGATGGGAGATGTAGCATTTTCAGCTTTTCTTGACTACAAAAGTAGATCCTACCAGGTCAAACTGGAGTTAATTCAACAATGCCCAGAATTTAGGTCGAGTCATGGTTGAAACAGTACAGAGCCCTTTAAGGCTGGTGAAAAATTATTAAACATATAAAGCTTCCAGAATTTGTAATCCAAATCTATAAACAGATTTCCATACACCGATGTAGAGAAAACGCAATTATCATTCATCACGAGTCTGTTATTGTCAGAGCATCTGAGCCGAGGCCAATTGGCAGCTGAGTTCAGCCTTCTCCGCCGCACCCCAGTTGAAGCCCAAAGTGATGGGGACAGGAGACACCCACTGAATAATTCAGGCCTTGCATCGCCCCCTGAGCCCCTCTCAGTGTGTCTAGTTCTCTGTAGGTCTGGATGGGTCTGTGCACATCTATGGTTTGAATCAGGAAATTACCTGTATTGATTTCGCTGGAGTGTGTGATATAAATTTACATTCTGTCTTCCCAGTGTCAAGCTTAAATGCCAGAGAGTGTCCCCTTCCAAACAGCCAAGTGCACACTGGCCATTCTGCTGGCCATGGAACATGGAAGCCTCTGCTGGGGGGATGCTCTGAAGGTATTTTATTGTCGTAATTTTCATTTTTAGTTTTCTATTTATTAAAATTTTAAACATCATGTACATAACACCCAAATTGTTCAAGTGAACACATGTTTGCAATTTTTTGCATATATATAGAATGTTACAGGAGGGCAAAAACACTTTCCCAGATACACACTCAAGTCTGGTCACCCCTTGACCTTTCTCCTGTAAACATATCCCTGAAGTTGGTCCTTAAATTGGTGTACATCTTTCCCAGGAATGTTTCAATATTTACTACATACACACGTGTCTTTTTTTTTTTTCAGTACTGGAGAATGAACCCAGAGCCTTCATACTGATCTACATCCCAGGCTTCATTTTGAGGCAGGATCTCACTAAGTTTTGCAGACTAGGCTCAAAGTTGAGATCCTCCTGCCTCAGCCTCCCAGAGTGCTGGGATTATAGGAACATGCCACCATGCCTAGCTTGTACATATTGTCCACATCTTTAAAATATAGAGAAGTGCTCCATGCTATCCATATCTTCAGCATGTGATGTTAAGATTTCTCAATGCTGATCTATGTCCATCTAGGTTATTGTAACTGCAAGATATATTCCAGAAGTCATTAATAAAACTTTTTTCTTCTATTACACTCTAAATAGACATTTAGACCTTTTAAATTTTCATTATTACAAACAACATCACAATAAACACCCTTACCTCTATTTCTTGATGTGCAAATGTGAGAATTTCTTCAGGGCAGTGTCTATCAGATTTCTTTTTTTTTTTTTTACTGCTCACTGCAGAAAGAACATCTTTTCGTTGCCACCAACACACGTGTGCAAACAATATGTATGGCTTTTACAAAACCAATACGTAATCTTACTATGTGTAATGAATTTAGAGGTTCCTCTTCCTCTTCTTTCCCCTCTTCCCCCTCCTCCTCCTCCCGTTCCCTTTCATCTTCATCATCACCTTCACCTTCATCTTCTTCTCCCTTCTAGGTTTTGTAACCACTGTGGAGAGATGTCCAGACCATGGTAAATAGCTAGAGCTTGCTCGCTGAGGGGATGGGTGAGGGTTAGGGTTAGACTCTGCATGCGAGAAGCCACGCTTCCAAGCAGCCAGCCCACTTTGCAGCGGCACTGAGGCTTCTTGTTTGTTCACATCTTTGCCAATGATGACATCGTCAGACTTTCAAGTTTTTGGCCACATTGATCAAGTATATAAGAAACTGAAATTGAAATTGCGGTTCCAATTTGTATTCCCTCACTTCTGCTGAACTGGAATTCCCTATGAACTTTTAGAATCAGTATCCACATGTAGTGTCTTTTGTTATTCATGTCTAAATATCTTGTAATTTCCATTAAATTTCTTCTTCGGCATAGGAATTGTTTCAAAGTTGTCATTTCCAGATGTAGTGAAGAAAGGGTTTGACTGTCTTTCTGCCCTTCTTTCCCAATTTTATTGCATTTTCAAGGAAACAGACTCTAACTCTGATATTGAGTCTTTGCTGTTTGTTGAGACTTGTTTCGTAGTCTGGGGAAATTTTAATAACTATTCCATGTGCTTAACAAGAGCATATTCTACTTTCAGGTTCTATATCCTCAACATGTGCATTAGACCAAGCTTATTAATTGTGATATTCAAAACTTCAATATCCTTGTTTTCATTTCCTCCATCCATCAGATTCTGAGAAATGTTTATTAAAATCTCCATCTGTGATCATACGTTTGTCAAATTTCCTTGCAATTTTAACATCTTTGTTTTCTAGCTATGTTGTTCATTGAAAATAGCAGATGAATTTTGTCTTTAAGAATTTCATAATGATCACTTTTAATCCCTAATTATGCTTTGTTGCTTTAAATGGTATCTTATTGATGCTAATATTGTTATGCCAGACTTTTTCAGCTATTTGCCTGGAATGTTTTCTTCCATTCCATTGCTTTCAAAAATTACTTTTTAGGAGTATTTCTAATAAATAGTGTATAGAGATATTCATATTTTTAATCCAGTTCAAGATTCCCTCTGTATTAATTAATGGCAATAATCCATTTACATTTATTGTGGTTGCTATTACATTTTTATTTTGACCATCTTAGTGTGTGATTTTTATTTTATGTTACATGTTCGATGTAGTTTACATTTCCTAATTTTGTTGAATTAATTAGGTAACCCTCCCTCCTTTTTTTTGAAGTTATATATTCCATTTCTACTCTTTCAGGAGTTCTACTTAGGTTTTTACCATGTAGACCTCATTTCTGCAGTTAATCTATTTCTACTATCCTCTAAAACAGCACACTGATTTTGGAAGCCATTAAATCTCATCACTTTCTTCCCATCTGATTTATTTTCGCTGTCTGTTTATTTCTACCTTGTTTTTACTCCCTCTCCCAATATTATTTATTGTTTTTAAGAGAAATGCTTCCTCTGAGTTATCTACAAATGTCCCCAGTTTGTGTGCTCAATAATGCCTCGGGCTCCCTACTCCTTCGTTCTGTGTTCAATATCTTTTTACTGAAACGTATCTCTGAGATTATTAGACTCTCTCCATCTCTTCTGTCTAGAGATGTCTTTTTATTACCTTCATTCTTGGTATTTAAACTGAGTAAAAGATTCTAGATGGATAGTGTTCTTTTTTAGGACTTTGAAGTGACTATTCCATTGTTCTGAGTTCCTATTGTAGCAATCAATCTGTTTTCCTTTGTAGGTAGCTTCATCGTCTTTTATCTCTGGTGGCTTTTGAGATTTTTTCTCTTTGTCATTTTTCGTTTTCACTGGATGTATCCAGATGTGGATTTATTCTTATTTATCCTCTTCAGAATTCTCTGTGCTCTCTGCATTCTAGAAATTCTAATTGAATATTACCAATTTCTCATTTTCTCTATTCTTTCCTTCCAGAACTCTTCTCACACCCTGTTCCCCATATCTTCTACTCATTTTTTCTACTTTGTTTCTGATATTATTCTTGGTAATATTCCTAGCTCTATCCTATATTTCAACAATTCACTTTTCAATTGTGCATAATCTGATGTCTAAAATATTTATTCAGGTTTTGTTTTCTCTGGCTATAAATGTATTTTATTGGGAGATATGCCATTTGATTCTCTCTCTAATCTGCTTGTTATCATTTTCATATTATTCTGTTGCTTAGGATTGTTCTATTTCTCTTTCATCTCTTAAAATTGTTTAAAATAAACTTATAGCCTCTTTCAGATCATTTTCCTGTTACCAAAGTTCCCAAGATTGCTAATTTTACTCTCTAGGGGTATCTGCTGGCCTTTCCTCATGGCTGATTATTTCATGTTATAGTTTGTAATTTTTGAATAATTGCTAAATTGTCTTTGGAATTGTTTGTGCTATGTGTGTGCCATGGAGCCTAGGGTTATGATAATGTCATTACAAAAAGATTTTACATTTGTGTCTACAGGGAAACTTGTTGATTTCACCAGTCTAGAGCAAATTTATAACACCAACTGATCACTTCAGATACCTCCGCACCTAATCAATAGTGTAATTTGACTCTCAATGTGACCATGTAAGTGTAGACTTGACATTTTGGTTTCTCATGGGTGGGTCATTTTGTAATTTGCCATACTAGAAACCTGGTTAGTGACAAATTCTCCAATCGCTTCTTTAGATTGATGGACACAATTTTTTCTAGTTCAAGGGGTTGGGGATTTAGCTTAAGTGGTACAGCACCTGCCTAGCAAGTGCAAAGCCCTGAGTTCAATCCCCAGCACCTGTCCCTCCCCCAAAATTTTTTTTCTAGTTCTATGCTGTCACGCAGACACCCACTCCTGCAGACTCTGATTCTAGGCACAGCACTGGAACCTTCACATTTATTCAGCCAATACTCTTTTCCTGGGTTTTTAAGGCCTTTTTTACCTGAAGGCTGAAACTTAAGGGAAAAGACCCAAAAGAAAACACTCTATTCTGATTTACACTGTGCTCCAAAATGTCCCATGAGGAAAGATCGTAGAGACTGTCCCTGCTTCAATACCAGAAAGGAAACAGAGAAGGAGAAAGTGGAAAGAGATATAAACATTAATAGCTCATCAAGCTGCCCTAGGGTTGTGGTTATGAGTCTTTACTATGGAGTCTGACATCCCTGAATTTGGATCCCAGCCATGCTGCTTCTAATACCAGAGTGACTCAGGGCTACTCGTGTCACCCTTCCCAGTACTTATGAATCTATAGTACAGATCATATATCCTGTATCCAAAATGTTGGGATGATAAATGTTTTAGATTTTAGATTCTTCTGGATTTTGGAATACTTGAATACATATAATGAGATATCTTGAGGCTGGGGCCCAAATCTAAATATTGTGTTTATTTATGTTTCACATACACCTTAGACACATAGCCTGAAGGTAATTTTATACAATGTTTTTAGGGCACCTGCATTTTTTGATTTCAACCTACCACACCAAGTCAGGTGTGCAATTTTCCATTGTGACATCACATGAGCACTCAAAAAGTTTCATATTTTGAAGCATTTCATGTTTTATATTTTTGGATTAAGGCTACTGTTGATTCCCACTCAGGCTGCCTTTGCAGCACTTAGCTGAGGTGTTGATGGCCGTGGGTCCATACCTGCATTCTCTCAGCCGCAGCCACCCTGCCTGGAGATGCGTGAGAGAGGAGAACCCACTTTTCACCTCGCCCTGGCCACCCGTAGCCACTATGGGGGAGTATCAAAACCAGCCCCCATTCTTCAAGACAGACTGCACTTCACAGTATAATTCACGATCCAGAACTTTCTGCAGAGTCGGACTGAGACCAGAGTAAGACACTGGGAAGCATCACATTTTTATCACCTCTCTCACTCTGCTTTATCCTGCCTTCTCTGTCTTACAAGTTTTTCCCCAGAACACTCTGTTTGCTTGCACCAAAGGCCCTTCTCGGAACCTGACCTAAGGCAGAGCCCAAATCATAATAAGCATATAGAACACGAATATTTCTGATAAGGAAGATAAAGAAGGTCTCAACTACTCTACTGCACTATCTTTCTCTAATTTGCATATGGATGCCCAGCATGAAGTAAGTGCCCAGCAATAATCATTCATTCATTCATTCATTCATTCACAAAGTGTTTACTGAAGACTTTCTATGTACCAGACACTGTTGTATGTCCTGGAAATGATGCAAAAGTCATAATTATGTAAAAAAAAAACTTTGATTTAATCTTATATTAATTGTTATCACTTATTGTAAGTCACTATATGCCAGATATTTTACCTATTATATTGGAGACTCAGAACAATACTGTGAAGCAGACATATTTTTGAATTCCTTTGTCATGAGGCAACTAAGATTGACAAAGGTCAAATAATGTGTTCAAGGTCATGCAGCTGGAAAGTGAGAGGGGCAGGATTCCTACTGAGATGTCTCCACAACCCACACTCTTTTATTAAGATTTTCCATGAGTATTTTATTATCTAGAACTTAAATGGCTGCATCCCCCCCACCTTCACTCCACTGTACTTGAGTTAATGGCAAGATAAAATAATTTTCATCTTATTGGGTCCAGACCTAAGAAAGTGCTTGAGCTGAGCATGGTGTTGCATGCCTGTAATCCCAGCCCTCAGGAGGCTGAGGCAGGAAGATCGCCATGAGTGCGAGGCCAGTCTGCCTGCATAGTGAGTTCAAGACCAGCCTGAACAACATAGATAGAATCTGTCTCGAAAAAAAAAAAGAAAAGAAAGGAAGTGCTTAACATAGTAGGCACTCAGAAATATTTGCTGAATGAATGAGTAAATGAATTAGTAGGTTTGAATAGTCAGAGTTGGACATGATCTGATTCCAAGATTTATGCTGCACATCCTTGTATCTGTAAGGCTCCAGTTTGCTCCTGGCTTTCCATTCCAGAAAAGGCTGGTGAGAGAGGACACAATATAGCTTTTAATAATTCATTTCAGGTTAATTCAGTAAACATTTTCTATTGTCTTAATGTGGGGAATCCCATTGCCAGTTTCCATCCAACAGTCAAGCTTGACAAACCATCAGCCTCAGATGAGGTTGGTAAAATCCATGAGTGAATCCTGGTACCTTGGGGGCAATGGAGTAGCCACCTAAAGGCAAATAAGGTCACCCAGACTTCTGGGGTATATCTGGTATCCAAAAACAGATTGCATGTCCAGAAATTTCTGCAGATGTGTAGGGCAGTTTTGGACATGAAGGCAGGCTCCAGGCTGGACACTTGGTTGGCACTTCCCTGGGAAAGGCAGATTGAAAGTCTGCAGAACTAAGAAGCAAGTAGATGACTTTTCTCAGTATTAGATAAGATTATCAAATACAATCCTCTGTTACAGGATTTACTAGCCCCTTCTCTCTGAGAATTGCCCACAGACTGAAACCCATGCTTAATATTATATCTACTGCATGATACTTCCCATGACCATTGGTGGTGGGGTGGAGGCAGACACTTGACCCAAAGTAAGCCAACCAGATTCTCTATCCTGAAAACTTTAACTAACACCCCCAGCATCTGGGAGCTAGGCGCTTTTATGGCAGAGATTCAGAAGGAAAGTTGGAAAAGTTTTGTCACTAGGATCCCTGGACTGCCTGGCTCCTACAGTTTCGTGAGTTGATTATTCACCTTTCCCTGGGATTCCAAGATCTCCTTTTTACTTAAACTAGCAATATTTGGTTTTTGTTACCCACAATCAAAAGAGCCTCAACTACAACACTGCAAGATAAAGAGGGGAGAGTCATCGCCCCTCCCTTTATTTGTATTTAGCCTTCCTTTTGTGTTTCCCCTGATTCTTAAGAGGGGAATAAAAGAGACTCCTGACACTTGCAGTCTAGTGGGAGAGACAGACATATGCGAATCATTTCAATACAATTCGGAAAGTGCTCTAATAGCTGTACAAAGAGTGTCATGGGCACAAAAAGGAGGAATCTTCCAACTCTGCTTGGAAGAGGATGGGGGGTGGGGGAAGGCTTTAGGCAGAGCTGAGTCCTGGGATGGGTGGGAGTTCTGATGCACTGATGTATTATCCAGACCATCCAGAGTGCATTAACAGCTTTTATATATCCTAAAAGGATGAAAGAGGAAACAGAGCGAGGTATAATCTGCTTCTGTCTTTAAGAGAAGTTTTAGTCAAAATAGTCTGTGTTCTGCTGTGGTAACACATTAACCCTGGAATCTCAGCTGGTTAACACAGCAAAATTTATTTCCTCTTCATAGTACTTCTTCAGCAGGGTCGGTGGAAGGTTCTGTTATGTACAGTCACTTAGAGTTCCAGAGTGATGAAGATTCTGACACTATGTTGCTGGACCACTTAGAACATGAGGCTTCCTTGGTCACCACAGCAGGGGGAGGGAGAGAAAGACATAGGGCCATGGTGGTAATTAAATGTTTGCCCCAGAAGTGATACTTATCACTTCCACTTCAGCCCAGAACTTATCACATAGCCCTGCCCAGTTCGACTGAGGTTGGCTGTGTTGGTCTCTGGTATGTCCAGGAGAGGTGGAGGGCCAATGAGAGTGAGCACTGGAAGTCTCCCCACAAGACAGGACCTCTTCACAATGTAGTCATGAATCACCTTCAGTGAAGTCCTTCTCGTTCTTTGCACATTTCTCCAGTTCCCTTTTGAATCATTTCATCTCATGTCATCTCTCTCCATGATGAATCAAGGGATATTATGAGAAGCATAAGAAATAAGTCTTCATTTGTCTGAAACCAAGTTCTTTGTCATCCCCCTCAAAACTTGCTCTCTCTACAGCCTTTTCTGTCTTTGATAATGGCAGCGCCACACTTCGACTTACTCATGTCAACCTCGACTGCTCTCATTCTGACACCTAAGACATCAAGAAATCTCTTCAGAATATATGCAGAACCCAACTACTTCTCACTAGTTTCATTCCTATCATGCTGATCTGACCACCATCATTTCAGGACTTTTCCATTAGATTCCTTGCTGACCTCACTGCTTCTGTTCTTGCTTGGTAATGATCCATTCTCAGTGCAGTAGCCATTTCATCCTCCTAAAGATAGACTAGATTGTATCACTTCTCCACTCAAAAATCAGTTTTGTTAAGGATCCAAGTACGAACCTGCCAAGGAACCAAGTTTGGTTCTAAGTGACTCACATTTGATTACATTTGATTAAAACACTGCTAATATGGAGATGGTCTGTGTATCAACTGCCAAATTTAATCAAAAGTCCCCTGAAAACTGATCACTTCCCTAGAAAGAAAGGTTGAAAAATATATATGTAATATAGAAGCTAGAAAGGGACTTTCTAAGTGTAATAACAAAGACAAAAACTATAAAAGAATGGGAAATATGCTAAATAAAAACTTCTTAATGTGTTCCAAAATATATTAATTTTAAAATGTATATATCTTTTAAAAGATAACATTTATATGTTATAATATATAATATTATATATGAATTGCTAATATATAAAGATCTCTTATGAATCAATACAACATCCCAATAGAAAAATGGTCAGTGACCATGAAATTTAAACTTATAAAAGAACTACAAACAATTGATAAAAATATACTATCTCATTCATAAGCAAACAAGTACAAACAAAAACAGTAAGACAATATTCTCCTCTATTACACTAGCAAATGTTAATTAGAAAAACCTTATCTGGTACTGGCAAGCATGCTGGAAAGTTAGCATTCCCATGTACTACATTTCTGGGAGTGTAAATATCCTTCTAGTAGGTATTTTTAAATCATAATATTGTTTATACATTTTGGCCCATCAATTTTCATAAATGTGCACAAACATTTGGCTATTAGAATTCTGGGTTAAAGCACTGGTTATATTAGCAAAAAAAATCTGAAAACAAATGCCAAAAGGAAATTAGTCATGTATATTAGTCATGATGTGGTACCTTTCAACAACAGAAGATGATTAAGCCACTGAAAAAGAAACTGGGGGAAAAAGTGCCTTCGGTGCATAATTTAGCCATGCAGCTACATTCACGGACTTGGCAACGGCTCACAGAACATGGACTTAGCATTCAGCATCACTGTCATCGAGAGCAAGACAGAGTCCCTACCACTGAGCAACCCACATTTATTGTGAGAGATACTTGGTAAATGACACAAAAGGAGGCTGAGCTGAGCTTTACCATCTTCCTCTCTCTCCCCTCAATAAATATCTAGCCTGGTGAGCATTTCAGATTTGAGAGACTCAACAGCAATTTCAAACCATGAGTAACATTACTGGAGATAGAGATAGGATCACACTTAGAAAGCAGTTGTTAAAACTCCAAGATCAAGTAGGAAGTATCAATGTATTAGTTAAATTTTGTTAACGTAACAAAACCATCACCAAGTGTTTTAGCACTTTAAAACAACTCCAGTTCCTATCCCACAGTTCCTGTAGGTTGAGAGTCTGAGCTTGACTTAGCTGGCCCTCCTGCTTCCGGTTCTCACAAGGCTGCAATTAAGATGTTGGCCAAGCCTGAGATCTCGTCCAAAGGTTTGACAGGGAAGAATCAGCCTTCAAGCTCATATAGTTGCTGGCAGAACTCAATCCTTGTGGGCTGTTGGAACGGCAGCCCAGGTTCTGGCTGTCTGTTGGCAAGAGGTCACCATCAACTCCCAGCTGTTTATTGGCTGGAGGTTCAGCATTTTAAACGCAAGCCTCCCTGACGTGGGCACTCGTTTCATCAAAGTCAGCAAGGGAGATAGTCTGGTAGCAAGACAAATGCCACTATCTTACATGTTATAATCTGAGAGTGACATTCTGTCTCCTTTGCCATAGTGCAAGATGTGATCAAAATACTCAGTGAATGTTTAAATTTTCTTCACAAATTTTATTACAGTAAAAGACACATTGTCATTAATCCCCCTGTAAATATTCCCTCCTTGCTTTGCGCATACTTATCCTATCATTCTTGCCACTTTCTGAAGCAGCTCTGGAAGTCTTCCTTCCTGAATGGCTTTAAAAGGTGTATCAAAAATACAGTGGATGCTGCCACTGAGTACTATCCAAGGGAAAGGCAGGCTGGTGAAAACATTACCGTGTGTTCTCGTCCACCTGAGTCACCAGATCTGGCACTATTCAAATTCTGGCTCTTCCCCAAAGTCAAAAGACCATGAAAGGTAAATGTTTTGAATCAATTCAGGATGTCAAGGCAGCCATGACAGCACAACTAAAGACATTCACCAAAGAGGACTTCCGGAACTACTTCAGTATGTGAGGGAGGATTAATAACAATGTATCTTAAAGTAGTCAGGGCCTCACCTCTCTGCCAGATGACCCCCAAATTGAAAAAATGGTCCACTCTGTTGCTTATTCTAAGCAGGAGTATGGTTTCTCTAGTGTGAGAAACTCAGACACAAATACCCACAAGAGCTGGAAAGTAACATAACACGTCATACACCTTGTCTGCTAAGGGAGAGGTGGGGACTGTGACAAACTGGAGCACTCAGGGTCCCTCGCACAGGGACAGCAGCCAGGCAGCTCAGAATGATTGTTGTCCATCCAGAAATTCAGGCCTGTTCTTGGCAGGGTTTCTACTTTCACAAAGAAACACATAAGCCACATTCGTACGTGGCATTTCTGCAAATTTAAAATTATTTATGGGCTTGATAAAACGCATCTGCAAGCCAGATCCAGCCCCAAGACCCTGATTTCAGACCCTAGCCTCTCCCCCGCCCCCGAGTGCTTTGCAGGAGTGTGGAACAAGGCCATGTGCTGAGTTTCAAGCTTGTATATTTTCACTGCAGTAGCTCCTGGCTGTTACTAACTTCCTCTCTTCTCTGTTGAGCTTCTGATTGTGTGAACTCGCAGTCAAAGCAGACCAGCCTGCTGATTAGCTTTAAACTGCAGCAGCTTGAAGGGCTCCAAATTTGGAGGTAAGCATACTCTCATTAAGAAGTCATTTGATAAAAATTAATCCCTCTGGCACTCTCATTAGCCAGTTCTAAGTACTCGGTCCACCTTGTAGACCCCAGTCCTCCCTGGGTTTGACTCAGAGGCTCCAAAGAGCTGCCACAGAGTCTGGGGACCAGACGCCAGTGATTCTAAAATCATGGGAAAGGATGTAGCAGAGCTTCCAACGCGAAGGCCACAACCGGTGCCCTGCCCCCTGAGCCTGACTTTGGTTTAATCACTGGCACTCTGGCCTGAGAACGAAGGGACAGATTTTCATCTTCCTGAGTGGATTTCAGAGCTTACTTTCCATAATCCTTGCAGATCTGTCACTAACCTAGCAAAGAGAATAGCTAAATGAGGGGCGGGGTCAACACACAGGGGCTGCTGGGAAAGGAAACACCCTTTGGGCTCATCCAGGAGGATGGCTGGAGCCCGCACTGCAGAGCGCTGTCAGCCTCCCCCCTTGAGGTAGCAGCCTGTGAGCTTGTCCAGAGCAGACCCCAACTTTAAACTCTGACTAACCCAGCTACAGAAGCTTTTATGTAAGTCACTGATGGTTTGGGGAGCAAAGTGGCTATGTTCTTTTCTTTCTTCAATGTTTCTATTGTTATTTTTGAAAAGATAATACATGCCCATTGTTAAAAGAAAAATGCCAGCAGAACAAAGGGGAAGCCCATGAAAAGTAAGTTTTCCGTCCCCCATTCCTGTATCCCAATTCACCACCCCAGGGCAATTGCTGTCGTAAGTTCTCCGGTAAGAAAGATGGCTGTTTTTAAATTTTCTAATTTGGTCTCAGAAATAGCCAAAGGCCAAACACTGCCCACAATAATGTAATTAAAATGAGTGATGGGGCTATGCACATAGCACGTTACGACAGACACAGACGCATACCCCTGGAGCACACAAAATCAGTGTGTGTGTGTGTGTGTGTGTGTGTGTGTGTGTGTGTGTGTGTGTGTTTGGTCCCCCATCCCCCTGAAAACACCAGTCAATTCCATAAACATTTATTGCATGCAGAGTGCCAGGCCCTATTCCCAGGACTGTGGGTTATACCAAGATAAATCATACAAGGTCCCTGGCTTTGGGGAGCTTACAATAAGAATAACTCACATTGGATTGGCCCTTTCCCTTTACAGGGGAGTTTTCAGGCGAGTTCTGTCATAACTCAGGCTGCCTACAGCCTGAGGCATGCTGGGACTGGAGCAGCCTGGGCTGGTGGGAGGGGGAAACACGCATGGGGGATGGGGACAGAAAACCGGCCGCTGCAGAGGCTGGGTCTCTGAGAACCTCTGGGGACTAGGGACTTGGACCAGAGGCTCCAGCCCCGAGGGGAGGTTCAGGCACCCACATCAAGGCCAAGCATGCTGGCTGGTAGTTCCAGCCATCCAACACCCCTGCCCTAAAGCCCAGCTCTGGGTGATAGCGGGCAAATTACTTAACCACTGCACATGACTCTTCAGCAGAGAAGCGATAACTCTCTCCTAGTACTGATTTGAGGACTAGTGAGACAACGCAGGCAAAGGCAGCACGGTGTTGTCTAGTAAATGCTCAGTAAGGGGAACATGGCTGCTGTTATTATACCGGTATTATTCGGTGATGTGGAACTCTGAATCTCCACCACTTCATAAGGTAGGAGGATCAAATGCCCTTTAATTTATTATCCTGAATTTTGCCTTCCATTCGAGGCCCCTCACTCTGATTCTGACATTTGTCCCTTTTCCTTTTTAGCTTCAGCCCCAACATAGCACAAGGGATCTAGAGCAGAATTATTTTTTTAAAACTCTATGCTAATTTTTAAGGAATATCAGTATGCTATACCTAAAGACTCTGGCTCATCAAGTCAGCTGATGGGGATTTCAGACCCATTTCTTTCTAAATTGGAAGTCCTAGGAAAGAGGTAACTTTGCATGAGCCCTTATTTCCTAGTTCCAAGTGTAGTGGGTATCTAAGCATCCTCAACTAGGTAGAGAGTCAGGAAAGTTTCTCAGTGAAAGCATCACTTGAACAGAATCCTTCATAATAAGTTGGGGTGTCTGGGTAAGAAGTAAGGAGATCAGAAATGCAAAAGATAACATTCCAGACATAGGCAGGAGCACATGCAAAGGTCCTGGGGCAGAAAGACACAAGATGAACTAGAAAGACTGAAAGAAAAAATATTTGGCCTGAAAAGTAGATTATAAGGGGGGAAATAACAACAACAACAACACAAATGAGACAATAGCCACCTTACAAAGAATGTTGAGGCCAAATGTAGCAAACACTGTGCCGTACCACTCATAGAAGAACTAGCCACTTCAGATGGCGGGCAGGTTGTGGTGACCAGCCTTTAGCCATTAGGCCCTTCAGGGATGGTCTTGACTTCAGATAGTTGTCCTGCCCAACATCACACGCTTCACTGGCTACAGCTATGCCCCCAAAGGAGATGTGAAGGCTTGGCTGCCTCGACACAACTCAGGGCAGCTGCGACAGACCAGGCTACCCTCAGAGCGCCCTTGGGAATCAGCTGAGATTTGGGGGGCCCCACATCAGCTTAGCCCTCCCTGTGCGCTGTGTTCCCAGATCCTCTCCCCGTCCACAGGTGTCGGCCCCAAGGGCCCCTCTTAGGTGAGGTGCTTCGTGCCAGACTCCAGCTTAC
Organism: Hystrix cristata; assembly: GCA_004026905.1. Taxonomy (NCBI): domain Eukaryota; kingdom Metazoa; phylum Chordata; class Mammalia; order Rodentia; family Hystricidae; genus Hystrix; species Hystrix cristata. The sequence goes on from PVJO010024880.1 coordinate 20,004, forward strand.
AATCTGCTTTCTGCTCGAAACCTGCAGCACCCTGTGAAGAATTTGGGATTTTATCCCAAGAGCCGTGGGGAACTGTGGAAGGGTTTGTGGGAAGGTGTAACAATCAGAATCGCATTTCGGAAAGCTTGGTTGGCTCCACGGTAGATAATGGGTTGAAAGGTGGTCAGTCAACATCCCAAGCGAATTGAAAGGCCTTCCCTTCGGGCAGCACCTTCCCGCTTCCCCTGAGCACAGTGTGAAGTCCGCCCAGCCCAAGGGCACAGTCGGCACAGTCGCTGCCGTCCTGCGTCCTGAGTTACCCGCGGTAACAAGGGCAAGATCGCAGTGGAGGGACGTGCGAATTACCTCGATAAAGTGAGACTGAAGACTGCAGGGCTGGGGTTTGAGAAATGCGTTAGTAGTGACTTCCAGCAGCCATAGGCGCACACAAGGTCTTGTGCCACTTCTCAAGGGTCTGTAACTTCTCAAGGGTCTGCAGTTCCCACCTGAGAGATCCATGCTCTACGCCGGGGAACAAGTGTATGAATGTCATAACTCAGCAGTTCTCAAAGTCCTTGCACCAGCAGTATGAGCATCACCCAGGAATTTGTCAAAATCCTGTCAAGTGGATGTCAATTGAATCAGAAATCCTGGAGACGGGGCCCACCGAGCTCTCCAGGAACTATAATGCATGTTTGAGCTAAAACAAACAAACAAACAAACAAAAACCACTTCTATAAGACATGATGCTACACTCGGATTAGTAAGAATCAAGTCTATAAAAACAGGTAAAGTTAATTATTTTAAAAGGACAGTTAACCTAGAAAATGGGTATTTAGCCCTGGCTGTGCGTTAGAATCACCTGTGAAATTGTATCTATTTTTCTTTAATATCGATGGCCAGTGTTTCACAATACCATTTAGCTCAGTCTGCGTTTTAAGTTCCACAGAAGATTCTGATGTAAACCTAGGACTGAAATCCCTCCTGATTCCCCGACAGAATTCTGGGAATTAGTGATCAGCACTACGGAGTGGTTTCTAAACCATCGGTTACCAATCCTGACTGCACGAAAGAATTACCTGGGGGAGCTTCCAAAAATCCAAGATCCTGAGCTAAACCCAGATTAATTACACTACAAACACTTCCAAAGGGCCTCAAAAAAATCTTGCACTTGGAACAGGCTAGAAGTGAGAGAAGATTGGAACTTTGATATAAGATTCTGAAATTATAAAAGTACTTTAGAACTAGAGCCATGGTTCTTACTCTGGGAGGCCCCTCTGTCATCTCAGGGGGCCATTTATTTTATAGATCTATATTTTTAATATATTTATATTTTATATATTTATATATAAGTATAAAATTAAGTATATTTATTTATATGTATATATAGACAAAATTGAGGGACAAATAGTACATAGCAAAATATATTGGCTATATATGATGATATTCTTAATATAGAAATAGCACCTTCAACTAAAGAGAAAAAGATGACTATCCCAGCAGGGGAAAAGGCACAAGGTATGAATAAACAATTCACAATAGAAAAAATTACAAATTTCTGAGTATACATGAAATGTATACTTTACATCATCAGGAATCAGAGAAATACAAATTAAGACAATAATAAAATATCACCTTTGTATAATTCTGTTGATTTTAAATATTGGAATTAGAACAATCCAGTGTTGGCTAGATGTAGGGACAGAGATACAATCAGTTCCACCGTTTCCAAGACTTTACCCTGAGAGGATGGCAGAAGGTTCAAGTTCAATTGTGATATTTGTCATAATGCTTTTTACAATGATTAAAAATAAATAAAAACTCACTGCTAGGAGAATTGGCTACCTATGTAAATATTTCTATTTAACAACATGAAAGCAAATATAACAAAAATTAACAGCTGGTAACTGTACCTGGCAGGAGTATATGTGTCTATTATGTTGTTCGTTGTGCCCTTTGCAATTTTAAATTCTTTCCAGATTGTGGTCAAACATGTCATTACAGGAAAACAATTGCTGGCATGGAGAAATAGTAAAAATATTTTTCAGTGAAAATAAATACATACTAAAGAGCATTTGAGTATTATTCAGATTTTATTTTTAAAATATGGATGCAAAGAAAAAACTGGTGTGCTGCATTATTTATTTATGGGTGTTTAGATAACATAATTTTCATTTTCTTTGTGTGCTTTTCTGTATTCTCTATATAGAACATTCACAACTTTCGAAGCATACTAAAAATCATACCTAAACATATTTAGAAGACATATCTTGCTTCCTATGCTTCATGACTGAACATCAATTCCTTTTTAAAACTACAAAGTTAAATAGGAAGTGCAAATCGATGTCACATTAAGGATGATATTGAACTTAATGTGGAAAATAGAAATCAAATGACTGGGTTTCAGATTTCTTAAGATTCCTGCCAGCAAAATTCTGATGTTTTTATCCGTTCATTGAATAGTCACTGAACCCCGTGATTATCAAATTCTTGGGCTACATGTGACAGAGTCCCAAATCAAAATGACACTTATTTCTTGAAAAAAATCATTAGCTCAGGGAGTTGGTAATTTAGGGATAGATGGATCAGCTCACTTAGATCCAGAGACTCAGTGATGCAGTCAGGACTTGGTATCTGTCCATTCTCAAGTTTTCTTTGGTTTAGTGCACTCTTCCCTAGCTTACAGTGATGACTACTGGCAGTGGTACACGGTTAAATCATATTAGATCTCATTACATTGAACATCCTTACAGTCATCAAAAAAGAGACTTTCTCCCCCATCCTTCAAAGGGCACCAGAGAAAGTCCAGAGGTCTCATTAGATCTGCATGGGAACTAATCAATGTGACCAGGGAAAGCGAAGATACACTGATTGCCAGGCCCAGGTCACATGTTCACTATGGAATGTGGGAGGAGCTCACCCTCTTCTAAACCAAGGGACATGAGGAAAGGCAAAAGATGACTCAGGGGAAAACCAGGGAGCAGAGACAGGAATTAAGATTGGTGCTTGTCTTAGTTACTTCCTCATCACTGAGACACAGTACCTGACACCCACAGTTTAAAAGATGAAAGGTTTATTTTGACTCACATGTTGTACAGGTTTCAGTCCATAGTTAGCTGGCTCCAAGGCAGGGTGGCCTGGCAGAGCAGAATTCCTCATGGCAGGGCAGGCAAGAAGCGGAAAGAGATCAAGGGTGGAGGGAAGAAGATAGGCCCTTCCGGGCCACATGCCCAGTGACCCACTTCCTCCGACCAGGCTTCACCTCCCAAATCACATTTACCTATAAACTCATCAGTGGACAAATCCACTGATGAGTATCATGCCTCCGTGATCCAATTACCTCCCCAAAGCCCCAACTATGAGCACATGAAACTTGGAGGGGACAGCTAAAAATAAACCATAAAAATGCTAGATAGGCAAAAATAAGAAAGTCTTCTTCAAGTTTATGCACACATGATGTTTCGAATCCTCTGCTGGGTATCTTCCCAGAAGAATTAAAAATCATCATATCACAGTGATATATGCACAACCATGTTCATAACAGCACAATTTGTAATAGCTAAGTCTTGGAAACAACCTAAATGCCCAACAACTGATGAATGGCTAAAGAAGATGTGGTTTTTCTGCACAATGGAGTACTACACTGCCACAAA
>PVJO010024881.1:0-23628 GCA_004026905.1 Hystrix cristata
AGAATAGATATTTTGGTTAAAAAAAAAAAAGAGATAGTATTCAAAAGAGAGGAGAACTAGATAGGAAAAAGGGGGATAAAGAAGAAGGTTAAAAGAAAAGTAAGATGAAAGGGGAAAAAATGGTAAAGTGTAACTACACTTGTTGCAAATAGGGAGGGGTGGGTGAATGGAAGAGAGGGGAGGGGAAGGGGGGAAGAGGGGGGAAAATCAAGATGTATCATGTACAGGTACAAAATAACCATGTTGATTATGATCATTATGTATACGGTGTACCATTACATGTTCTTGGTAAAAATAAAAAAATTAAAAAAAAAATACATCTGAGTTTTTAAATTTCTTCCTCGGGTCAAAAGCAATCCAGGCTCATGAATAAGAAGAAATGAAACAAATCTCAAATGTAAAGTAGAAAATTAAATTCTCCTGGTAATTCCATGCTTTGATTATAACATTTATCCCTCTTATTTTCACTGATGATTTACAAATCCAGCTCTGCTTCTGACCTGAGTTTTAAGGAGTCACTAAAATGTATAATTAGATTTCGGACTGGTTACATAAAAGTCAGCATGCCCAAGATTGAGCTTGCCATATTTTGTCTCCATCATCGTATCGACGTATCAAAACACCAATCAAACATATTTCTTCTGTGTTCTTTAGCTCATCTAATCATACAGGCATTTAAATAGCCATTTACCATGAAAATTTATAGCCAGTCTTAAGCTTCCCCTCAGTTTTCATGGATTGTGCCTCTAAATACTTCCTGGATATTTTTCTGCCCTCCATCTTCAACACTGGCACTATTTTGGGTCAAGTTCTCATATCTTAGCCAATTTTCCTGATCCTATCTTGCTCTCCTCTGTTCCATCATGTACCATAAATGAAGTGACACATTTTTCAGTGAATATAGTTAAAATTTCTTAAGAGTATACAAAGCCCTCCATGATTTAGTCCAAAGTCTTATATATGTTTTCATTCCCTGACTCAAAACACCAGTAACATGAAATTGCTTGTAATCCTCCGGCTTTATGCCCTCAAACTCTCAATATTTGTGCACTCAAACCCAATCTTACACAAACTCTCAATATTTTATGAGATATCAAAGAAAAGAATGGGAAATTTTGAATTTTTTTAAAAAAAATATTACTCTACAAGAGACTTTGCCATTAGTCTCCATCAAAATCCCTCCCCCTCAATTTAAACACCCGCATCTCATTATTCTCAACGTTTTCAGAAGCAGTTCTGAAGTCCTCTTCGGTGAGTATCTTCAGTGATGGTGCTGTGGCTGCCTTGACATCCTGAATAGATTCAAAATACTTACCCTTCATGTCGTTTTAAATTTGGGGAAGAGCCCGAAGTCATATCACACCAGATCTAGAGAGAATAAAATGTAAGAAGACATACCATAGTGCTTTTATGAGTCTACCTTTCTATGGGATGTCACACAGCAGAGGTATTCACTGTATTTTGATAACACCTTATAAAGACACTCATGGAAAAGGACTTCCAGAAATGCTTCAGAAAATGTCAAGAATAATGGGCTAAGTGTGTTCAAAGTGAGGGGTAGTATTTTGAGAGGGATTAATGATAATATGTCCTTTATTTTAATACATGTTTTGATCTAAACATTCACTATATGTTGTATCATACAGAGCACTTGGATGTTTCATTATGCTGTTTCTTCTTTTTGGGCAGCCACACCACCATTTGTTTCATAGCATCACTCTTCTTTTTTATTCTTTTAGTGCTAATTTGAATTCATTTCTTCCAGGAACCCTTTCCTGACCTTCTTCTGCTAGACTACATGTGTGGGTTTCATACATCTGTCTTTATCACCATATTGGAAATTTCTTGAATTCAGGGGCATTCTTATTTCAGTAATGCTTTTTGAAATTTCCAAAATCAGGCAAATGATTTTGAGCAGTGTGTTCTAAGGAGCATAGTTAGAACTGACTAAAAATGAAGGGAGAGAACGTGTCAATCATGGAATCAAGTATTTAACTCTCCACAGTAGCTTTACACTGACTGCCTTAATGAATGTTGCTTTGCACTTTCAGGTGGGTGATACCCAGTTTTGTAGATATGACTTTAATCTTTTTCTCCCTCCTTTTTTTTGTTTTTTCTTTTTATTTTTTTCTCTCTGCTTTTCTTTTTTATTTTTATTAGTTCATATTAACTGCAGAATAATGGGTTTCATTTTGGAACATTTGTCCATACATATAACATATTATGGTTTCTTCTAACTCATATAATCCTCCCTTACCCTTTTCCTCCCTCCCACTGATTCCTTTCCCCTTCTCTAATCATTCTCCTCTTATCTTAATGTCTTTTCCCCCTAAATTCCACACGAGAGGACACCATATTTGTCTGAGTCTGGCTTATTTTGCTTAACATAGTGATCTCCAGATCCATACCTTTTCCTCCATTGTGTATATTTACCACATTTTCTATATTCATTCATCAATTGACAGGCCTCAAGGCTTGTTCTATGCTCTCTATTTTGAATTGAATTGCAATAAACATGAGTATACAGGTATCTCTACAGTGTGCTGAATTTAATTCCTTTGAGTGCATGTTAAGTAATGGCATAATTAGATCAAAAGGTAGATCTATGTTTAGATTTTTAGGAACCTCCATACTTATTACCATATCGGATGTGTGAATTAAATCTGTACCAAGCATGTAGAAAGGTTCTTTTTTCCCTTCTTCTTTGCCAGTATTTATTGTTTTTTGGACTCTGCATGTGTGAGATGGAATCTCAATATAGTTTTAACTTGCATCTACCTGATTGCTAAAGGTATTGAACATTTAATCATATACTGATTGGTAGTGTGTATTTTTTTTTTTTCCTCTAGTAGTGTCTCCAGTTCATTGGCCTATTTATTGATTCAATTGTATGTTCTTTTGGTGTTAAATTTCTGAGTTCTTTATATATTCTGGATGTTAATCCTTTATTGGAAGAGCGGCAAAGATTTTCTCCCATTTGGTAGGCTGACTCTTCACTCTGTCAATTATTTTATTTGTTATGCAGAAAGTTTCAAATTGGATGCAATTTCATCTGTTGATTCTTGTTATTATTTTATGAGCTATTAGAGTCCTTTTCAGGAAGTCATTGTCTCTGCCTATAACTTCCAGTGTTTCACTTATGTTTTATTCTAGCACTTTCAGTATCAGTTTCTTTTATTCTGGCTTTTGATAATTTTTAATTAATTAATTAATTAATTAATTAATTAATTAATTAAAGGTGGAGGGGATCGAACTCAGGGCCTTTTGCTTGCTGGGCAAGCGCTCTACCACTGAGATAAATCCCCAACCTTGAATTTGTTTTTGTACAGAGTGAGAAATAGGGATCTAATTCCAATCTTGTAAATATGGATATCCATTTTCTCCAACACTATTTGTTGTGGGCACTGTGTTTCCTCCAATGTACAGTTCTGGCCATTTTGTCAGAATAAGCTATACCTGCATAGGTTGGTTACTTTGTTCTCTATTCTAATTCATTTGTCTATACGGCTGTTGTCATGCCAGTACCATGCTGTCTTTGTTATTTTGGCTGTATAGTACATTTTGAAGTGGGGTATTGTACTACCTCAGATGTGTTCTTTTATGTTTACTATTGCTAAGGATATTCTGGATCTTTTGTTTTGATATGAATTTTGGGATTGCTTTTTTTTTTTTTTTTCATTTTCAGGATTCTTTTTTTTTTAATTTTAAACCAAGAACATGTATTGGTACATTCTACATACAATGGTCACATTCATTACATTTATTCTGTATCTATACATGATACATCTTGGTTCTCCCCCCTCGCCCCCGCCCCTCCCCTCTGCTCCCTCCCTCCCTATTTACAGCAGGCTCATTCATCATTTTCCATATCTTCCCTTTCCCCTCTCTTTCCCCTGTTGCCTTTCTGCTTTTCCCCTCCTTTCTTTCTAGTACTCCTCTCCTCTGCACACCATTCTCCTTTTATATAATATCTATTACACCTCTTTGTCCTTATTTACAGTTATGGTTTCTCATATCAGAGAAACAATTCGATGTGTGCTCATGAGTGTCTGATTCTTGAAAAGTGCCTTTGGTATCTTGATGGGGATTATACTGAATGTATAGATCAGTTTGGATAGTATGGTCATTTTAACAACACTAGTTCTTCCGGTCCATGAACATGGAGGTCTTTTTATCTTCTAATGTCTTACACAATTTCTTTCTCTAGTGTTGTATAATTTGCATTATAGAGTGCTTTCAATGTCTTACTTAGGTAAGGTTTATTCCTAGCAGGTTATATTGGTTAGATTGATTCTTAAGTATTTTTAAGCTATTGGGAATAGAATTATTTTCCTAATTTATTTCTCAACATGTTCATTATGACTTGTAGAAAGTTTGTCAGTCTTTGTATATTGATTTTACATCCTGCCACTTTCCTCAATTTATTTATCAGATTTTAAAGTCTTGTTGTAGAGTTTTTAGAGTTTTATAAATATGAAATCAATCATGTCATCTTCAAATCAGGAGAATTTGAATCCTTCACTTCCTATTTATATCATTTTATTTCTCTCTTCCCTAATTTCTTTGGGTAAAACTTCAAGTACTGTTTTGAACAGGAGAATGAACACGTTTGTTTTGTTCCTAATTTTAAAGGAATTGCTGTAAGCTTTTCCTCATTTAGTGTGATGTTGGCTTTGGGTTTGTCATATGTAATCTTTAATATGAAGTATGATCCTATAGTGATTTCTTTGGGGCTTTCATCTTGACAGGGCTTTAGAGTTTTGTCATAGGATGTTTCTGCATTGATTGAGATGATTATAATTGAGAAGATTTTATCCTTAGTTTTGTTTATTTGGTGTGTCACATTTATTGATGTGCATATGTTGAATCAACCTTGTATCCCTGGCATGAAGCAAACTTGATAATGGTGCACAATCATTTTAATGTGTTATTAAAATATTTGCAAGAATTCTGATGAGGATTTCTGATTTATGTTAATCAAGGACACTGATGTGCAGTTTTGTTTCTTCTGTGTCATTATCCAGTTTTGGTATCAGGATGTTATTGTCTTCATAGAATGAGTTTGGAAGTGTTCCTCCCCTTTCAATTACATAGAATAGTGTGAGGAACATTGGTGTAGTTCATCTTTAAAAGTCTGGCAAAATTCAACAGTGAATCTGTTTCTTTCTGGGTTTTTCTTCTTCGGGAGACTTTTTGACTTTTTATTATGGCTTCAATCTCATTGCATGTTATCAATCTGTTTAGGTTTTTTTCTTTTTACATCAATTTGGTTTAATTTGGGAAAGTCATATGTGTCTTTAAATTTATTTCTTCTAGATTTTTAGAATATAAACTTTTCAAAATAGCTCAGTGGTCCTTGTTATAATACCCTCTTTTATTTCTAATTTTATTAATTTGAGTCTTTTTCTTTTGGTTAGTTTGGCTAAGAGTTCATCAATCTTATTTATCTTTTTAAAGAACCAACTTGTTGCTTCATTGATGATTTGTATTGTTCTTTTATTCTCTATTTCATTAATTTTTATCTCTGATCACTATTATCTATTTCCTTCTACTGGTTTTGGGTTTGGTTCATTCTTGTTTTTCTGAGACCTTGAAATGCAACCTTAGGTTATGGGAGAACTCTCTGATTTTCTAATATAGGCATTATAGCTATAAATTTTCCTCTCCGAATTCCCTTTGCCCTATCCTGTAGATTCTGATATATTCTGTTTCTATTTTCATTTGAATCTAGGAATTTTTAAGTTCTCCTTGCTGATTTTGTCAATGACCCATGATTATTCAAAAGTGTATTTTTAAATTTTCATGCGTTAGTCTGGTGTTATGGTTTGTTTCTAGATGTCCTCTCAAAGCCTCATGCAGTTATAGGTGGGGCTGGATCTAGACTGTATGATTACTAAATTAGTCCACTGATTGGTTTGGCATAGTTCTGTTGGGACCAAGGATTTGATACTAGGATTAAGGGTGTTGGGATTAAGGGTGGGTAGACTGGATAAGATATAAGGGGCAGAAGGAAGCTGCTTAGGCCCTTTGCTTGCTTGCTGCCTTCTACCTACTGTAAGTAGTTTCTCCTCTGCCATGCTACCCTGCCTTGGAGCCAGCCAGCTATGAACTGAAACCTCTGTGAACTGTAAGCCAAATAAACATTTCTTCCCTTAACTTTAGATGTTGGGTATTTTGTCTCAGCAACGAAAAAAAAGTAATTAAAACAGAAATTGGTACCAAGAGAAGTGGGGTCCTTGCTGTGATGTTGCCTGGCTGTGTGGCTTAAAAGCCTTTAGAATTAATTTGGAAAGGCTTTGAGAGACCAGCTGAAGAGTCAGTCCTGGAATGCTCTAAACTTATATGGGAGACTCTGATCAGAGCCTGGAAAACCAGAGTAAATCATAGAAATGCTGGCAGTTAGGATGAGGCTTGAGAGACCTCTGTTGAGAAGGACTGCATTGGCTGGGGGATCCCGGGCAGTATATGTGTGCTTTGGCATAGTTTGTTCTGCATTTTGCTTGTGTTTAGAGATTCAGTGCAGTCTGGATTTGGGATGTTAGCATAGTTACCGTTGAGGGCTTTTGGCTGGGTCTATGTTGGAAATCAAGAGCAGAGAGCCGGAAGGGTGACCTGAAGCATTTGGGCAGAGGGGAGCTGTGGATTGCAAGGATGAACAGAGAAGAATGTGGTCGTAGAGAAGAAACAGGACAATGGAAAAATGACCTGAGGCCTTTTACCAGAAGGGAAGTGTGTATTTGGGGTGCAGAAGATCCTTGGGGGGGTCTCTTAATGTTGCTGTGCTCTGTCATTAAAGTTTACGAAAAAAGGAGTTTTAAAATTTGAGGCCGTAGTTTTTAGTGTGGATGCACCATGTTGGTGTATTGTACTTTCTAAACAAATTATTTATTGTTTTAGAACAAGCAAGACAGACAGAATGGAGTTGTTGTATATTTGAATGTTGTATATTTGAATGGTTGTAATTTTTGGACACCTGTTTGAAATCAGTTTTGAGAATCCTTTGAATATTTGTTTCTGGTGTGGGAATGAGGGCAATAAGAATTGTATTGTTAATGTAAATCTGAATAGACCAAGATATGTTAACTCTTTACATATTTGCCACTGGATGCTATGGTTTAAAGAAATGTGTCTGGTTATCAAGTTGACCAGGGGAGGATTGTGGTGGATTTATTACTGTGGTCAACTTGAGCAGGAACGCCCAGCTGAACTGAGTTGGTGCGGTTTTGGGTGTAGAAGATCCACCTTCTATTGTACCTTCTGGGTATAGAAGAAGATCTCCAATACAACATAAAGGAGAATGGAAGCAGAAGATAGGGGCCAGTTTCCCAGGAGAAGCTCTGTTGTGGCTGGTTGCCCTGAATGAACTTGGCTTTTCTTGTTGCAGGAGGAGCTCAGGCTCTTGCTGTCATCGGGGATGGCTGCTGTTTGCTTCAGGGGAGCTCTGGTCTTCATCTCCACTCTGAGTGTCGTACCCTGGCTCCAGTATAGATTTCTTCAGCCTTTTAGTGCTGGCAGGGATTTACATGGGATGATGCCACGGGCTCCCAGCACTTGATTGGCTCTTTCAGGTCTCCAATGCATACAGAGACGTTCCGCACTCTTCCTGTATTTGGCTTGTGTGTGTGAATGTTGTAATGTGTAAATGTCCTGTATTAAATCTGCTCTCTGTGCAGTATTACTGTATTTCAGTCTGTCTGTTTCATTATGTTGAGTAATTCTTTTAAATGAAATTGGGTATGTTAATATTCAGTGTATGTGTATTTACAATGATTATATTTTCTAGATGGCTTGTTCCCTTTGCCAATATGTACTGATCGTTTTCCTCTCTTCTGACTAATTATAGCTTGAAGTCTGCTTTGTTGGTCCTGATTGTACCTACTTGTGCTTGCCTTCAGGTTTCATTTGCATAAAATATCTTTTTCCATCATTTACCTTTTGAGTCAATGTATGTCTTTGCCAGTAAGGTGTGTTTCTTGTAGGTAACATAGAAACACCTGTTTTTCAATCCAACCCACTGCTTGTGTTTTTTACTTGGAGACTCCTGAACATTTACAAGAAAGCTTATTGTAGACAAGTACATACTTCATTCATATCATTTTATTTTTACTGTTCATTTTTTTTTTTTTGGTGCCAGGGATTGCTAGGCAAGCACTCTACCACTTGAGCTAAATCCCCAGCCCTTACTGTTCATTCTTGATCCTTATTTCTTACCTATACTGATGAGATTTATTCTTTCTCATTTTCTCTTGGTTGTATTTATCATTCTCTTTTGCATACATGATTACTTTATGTACATTCTGCGAAACTCATTTAATGTTTATGAATTCCTTTAGGTTACATTGACCTTGGAAAGTAGTTTCCTTCAACTCTGTAGGTTAACTTTGCAGAATATAGAAATCTAGGCTCGAACTTATGTTGTCTTAGGACTTGAAATACATCACTCCATTCTCTCTTGGCTTTTAGAGTTTCTGTTGAGAAATCTGCAGTTGTTCTGATAGGTTATGATTATAAGAAATTTAATGTTTCTTTCTTACAGCTTTTAATATTTTTTCTTTATTCTTGTTTTTTTTTAACATTTTAACTGTAATGTGTCAGAGAGAGGATCTTTTCTTTCTCTTTTTTTCTTTCTTCTTTTTTTATTTTTTCATTTTTAATATATTTTTATTAAAATTCATCCAGAATTAAACAAACTTACAGGCCATTACACAAGCTTACAGACCACAATAAATTGTACCTTTTACTTATGACAGTGAGCAATGTAAACAACCACTACATACAGCAGTAAGTCACAACTATATAAAGTTACTATAGTACAGGGTATCACTATGTAGTTCAGGCTGACTTTGAACTCACTATTTAGTCCAGACTGGCCTCAAACTTATGGTGATGCACCTTCTTCAACCTCCCAAATGCTGAGATTGCAGGCATGTGACCTTATGCCTGCTAAGAGGTTGTTTACTGTGAGTGTCTATTTGGGATTATAAAAGTCTCCAGGACCTTCATATCCATCTCATTCCCTAGATTTCTGGATTTTTCAGATATTATTTTTCTGAATAATGCTTATGTGTCATTAGCTTGTATTTGTTTTTATTCTTTGTGGTTTATGAATCTTGTTTAGTATTTTAATGTTTTCCCAGATGTTTTGTACATTCTGTTCACAGAGTCTCATTGTTTTCCCTTATTTCTGTCTGAATGTTCTATTTCACTTGTTTCATCTACTTGATCTGATCTGTTGCTCAGAATTTCTGGCGAGTTATTTGACTTGTTGAGCTTTTCATTTCCAAGTTTCTGTTTGGTTGTTTTTCAAAATCTCAATGTCTTTATTAAAATGCTTTTTCATTCCTGCATTGTCTTCCTGAATTCATTCACCTAATAACTTGCATTTTTAAATTTATTGATCATTTTAGCGACCATTTTTTTTTTTTAAATTCTTTGTCCAGCACTTCCTATGCTTTGAAAACTCTGGATTTGGTTGAGAGTCATAAGCCTTTGAGGCACCTTATTGCCTTATTTTCTCATGTTTCTTCTGTTTCAGTGTTGAAATCTGTGTATGTGTTTGAATGGATAACTTTTCCACCACTGAGTGAGGGTCTTCTAAGTAGGCAGTGTCATGTGTATAATATGACCTGTGCTTTGGGTATATCTCAGCACAAAAGCCCTAACTCAGCACGTTCAATGTGCTAGATTCAATACCCAGAACTTTTTTGAGTGGAAAGACTACCAGTGACATTGACAACTGAAGAGCAACCCAAAGATCATCATAAAATAAAAGTTTGTTTTAAATTACTGTTACAGTTTCACTGATGCAAGAAAATAAAGAGTAAGTATTAAGATCACGTAGGGCCAGAAAACTAGGCAGCACTGATAGTAAAACTAATAGACACACACATAGAAAGTGAGAGAGAAAGAGAAGAAATGAAAACAGAAAGAATGCACTCAAGGGAAAAGAATAAAACTGGGAAATGAGAAAGGAGAAAAAATCTAATAAAAGAATTTAAAAATACATAAAATTAGACAACATGTGAAAAAATTAATGAAGAAAATACAAACACATAGAGCACATTAAAAACAAAAACAACAACTAACAAATAGGAAAGAGATCAAGACATGGAGAGAGGGGGAAATGAGAGGAGGTGAAGATGATGACAAAAGAATTAAGATATATTGCCTGCTATACACATGTTCCAACTCGTCACAAGGAATGCAAACATTATGTACTACACACATACTCTAATAAAAAATTCATCCCTTATTCCTCTTCCCACTTGAACAACAAAGGAGGGGGAAATGAGGAAAGGAAGGGAGGGACAAGAAAATGAGAATGGAAGGAAAAAAATGGAAACAAAGCTTTGGCAAATAAAGAGAAAAAAAGAGGTTGAAGGGAGGAAAGGGAAATGGAAAAAGAAAGTAGAAGCAAGACATATCATATACAGGTACAAATTCCTTATCATGAATGTTGTTATATATATTTAAAATGTACCACTAAAAAAAAAACCACACACACACTATATGTTTAGTCACCCCTTGTATAGGACATATTTCCAGCATCTCAAAAGATTCCTTTTTGTCTCTTCTCAGTGAATTCCAAGCGTTCATCCTACACCCCAGGCAGTCACAGATCTTCTTTATCCCTGTAGATGAGGTTTATATTTCCAAGAATTTTATATAAATGTAGTGACAATTGTGTATTTGTGTGCGTATCTTTTTTACTCAGCATAAGGATTCCCCTATGTTGTTGCATATATAAGTAGTTGTATTCCTTTTCATTGCTGAGAGCATCCTCTTGCTTGAATGTGCCATAACTTGTTTATCTATTCATTATTAAAGGACTTTTGTGTTGTTTTCAACTTGTGACTCATCAATAAATCTGTCATAAAAAATTTGAAACCATAAAAAATTTGAAAAAACAATTAAGACCCCTCCTTGTGGGGGTATTTAAAATGGTGACATTTCTTTCATGTACCTCTAATACTGAAATCCGCCTGGTATTAGGAGGGAGTCTAAACCACTTTTTAAGTCCAGAGTATTTCTTTCTCATCTGTAGTCAAAATAAGTCAAACAGTTCATACCTCTCTGTAGGCTGGACTTTGTTCCTCTTTGCCCACGAGTACAGTAAGGTAGGACTGTCTGCCTCTGGCTCAGATCTCAGCGTTTTTGATACCCAAAGATGGGAGTAAAGCAGGGATTTGAGTTACCCACCAGGCGTCTTACTCACCTAACTTGGAGATTCATCTGGATTGTGGACCACAGCTCCCACAGTTCCCAAGTCAGCGTGCTTAGTGCTGTAGCCAGCAAATGTCTAATCAGTGGCCATATTTCCTGAGCACCTCTGGGCGGAAGCAGCGAGGAGCACCGAGGTGGGAAGCATCAGGGGCCAAGCCTTCTGCCTGTCTGCTGGTCTCAGCCCTCATCTTCTCCCTACAGCAAATCCACACAAATACGGCCTCTTCCTCTATAATAGCGTTCAAACCACCATATTTTAAAGCGGAAGCTGCCTTAGCTTTCCTCCATGTGGCAGTGGGTGTTTTGCCCCGTGGCCATATCCTACTGCCCAGCAGCTGGCACTTGCCCTGCTCAGCGCCTCACTTCCGGCTGCCCAGAATCCTCAGCTGTCCGTGTCAGTCGCTGTCTTCCTGGAGCCTGGCTGACTCCC
Organism: Hystrix cristata; assembly: GCA_004026905.1. Taxonomy (NCBI): domain Eukaryota; kingdom Metazoa; phylum Chordata; class Mammalia; order Rodentia; family Hystricidae; genus Hystrix; species Hystrix cristata. The sequence goes on from PVJO010024881.1 coordinate 11,654, forward strand.
AGGAAAGGTGCCTTCCACATCACTGAAGAGTTCTGGCTGCTGCATCTTGGAGATTCAAAAGTTGTCCTTGTCTCATGCGCCTACCTGGACAATAAGATTTTGCTTAAAATGGCTCCCATTGCTATACGGTCTGAATTTGATGGGCTATGCTGAGAACGTCTCCCATCCTTCTCCCTGTTATGTGGAACTGAGGTTTTCTCCCTGTTCAAACTACATACGTGTCCAGTAGCAGAGTCTGCGGTCTTATATGCGCTGTGATTCTCCCGTTCAGTCCCTGAAGGGAAGGTCATTTCTCCCCTACTGAGCCCAGTGCCCTTCAGTGCAGGTGCACTTGATTTTTGTTATTTTACTTATTATTCTAAATACCAATATTTCTGGCTCGCTCTCTCTCTGTCCTTTATCATTGCCCTCCTGCTTTTTCTTACTGCTCCTCCTCTCGCTCCCTATCTCAGCATGCAGCCACATACCTGTTGGTTTGGTTCATCTTCTGGACAGCCTGTATTTGCTGTTTGCCTCAAACGCACCATGATCCTACATTTATTTCATTTTATTTTTAATTTGGGCTTTGATCTTTCTCCAACATCTACTTCTATGCGGGACATCTCTCACTTGAGTGATGGATACTTATATACTCTAACGTCATCCCCATTCTTCTATTCTGACACTTTACACTGACTTTTCCATCTAATCTTTTTCCTTGCAGTAATTAATCAATTACAAAATCCAATAAATTATTTTTGGGAATACTTTTTTTGAGATTATTCTGTTAAATTCTATCATTATTCCACTTTAAATCCTTTATACCCTTATTCTTAAATGGTAGACTACAATTAGTTCTTCCATCTCTTTTAAATATATGTGCGTCTGATCTGGCTCCAATATACTTTTATTTATTTTTAAAAATTCTCTAATAAATAAACACTTTCTCCCCAAAACTTTCATTAAAATCGACCAAAAAATGTCTCTCTCATACTGTCTTTCATTAAATAATGGGTAAATTTAGTTCACTTTTATTCTCTGTGTTTCTCTCTCTTTTATTCTTCAGTTGTTAAGAACTCCTATTTGAATTTTACACATCACCATAAAACTAAGTTCATAGAAAATAACAATTAATGAAATAATAAAAATAAAGATACCAGGTTACTGACTGTATTGGATCAGTCTCTTTGGTCTCCTGATCTCCATCTATTTCTTATGTCTGGCTACCTGTCCCTATGCTATTACTTTTAGTACATCACAATACTTGCTAATTATGAAAAGTCTACGTGTGTTTCATTATATTTAATCTGAGGAATCAATTAATTGAATAGTAAAATGTAAATGGGCTACTATCAATGAGCTTGGCAAAATATTAGAAAGCCAGGCATAATGAGTTAGTTTCATTACAAGTGGACAGTTCAGAGTAACTTTTGACATTTTCTTGCGTAGTAGCTCACAACTATTCTAATTTTATGTTGTGTACATATTAATATTTCAACATTAGGGAAAAATTTTGACTGTAGTAGACTAGTGTATTGTCAGTCATGGGCCAGAGAAATGAACAGATACTTCACAATGGAAGAAATACAAATGGCCAATAAACATACGAAAAAATGTTCAACATCTATGGCTATTAGAGAAATGCAAATTAAAACAACTCTAAGATTCCACCTTACCCCAGAAAGAATAGCAATCATTAGGAAGTCAAACAATTTGGAAATGTTTTAAAGTCTACCAAATTAAGACAGTGCTAATTGGTGAGAATATAAGTGAGAATATTCACATTTAAAATTATTAAAACAATTCAAGGACTGTTAGTTCCACTCACAACTATGCACAGATTTGAAATAGAAGTCCTCTTAGCCTGCCTTGTGCTGATATTTCCTCTATTACTCTTTCTATGCAAGAAAATTCTAAAGCTAGAAAGACTATATGTTTTTTAATAGCTAGTTGACTAGACTGCCAATTGCTTTAAGATGCTGTGGCTTTGAATACAAGTGCAGAGTATTAGATTAATAGCTTTTGCTTTGACCAGCAAGAACAGGAGAGTTAGGGAATAAAATGCAGGACCCCTGTTTTCCCCTTGGCAGAATTCTTTGTTCCCTGAACCACAGGGAGGATTAGTTTGAATAGTGGTGTATAAAATGGATTCAGTCCTACAGATCTTATCACCTTTTATCACTCCAGTAAGGGAGGGTTCAATTTAATAAGACATGGTATTAACTGGTTTCTTTGCTTTGTTTAGGACTTTTATATAAAGTAGCAGTTCTGGACTCTTTTTCAGGTTTTATTTTTTAGTTTTTGGATGTATGATAGTGTGATTAGCACTAAAAGGAGGTAATGGCGGCAGGGATAGAAGAGATTTTGAAAGTGCAGCTTTGATAAATATCAGGGATTTGGGCCTGACAGGAAGACACTGTGCCACAGTTCTTTTGTTCTGAAATCCCCATGATCAGGATCTGTCAGGAAAGTCTCAGTGGTTTTCGGTTTCAGTCTAATGGAAAACAAGCACAGAAGATCGCTTTCTGCTTGCATTTTGTGACTAAGTTGTCTATCGGTGGATCTGCAATTTCACGAACAGAGATTGAATGAACACAAAACCAATTTTCTTAGTAGAGATTCTGGACCCACCCTCCACAATTGGAGCATCTACCGCCCCTCTCATCCATACTCAGAATCTCTGTCTTTGTTTAGTATTTAATTTCTTTTTACCAAACATTTACTGAGTGCCAGGCATTGTACTAGGTGTTAGAAGAGGATGCAGGATGAACATGAAACCCACCCTTTGCCCTTGCTTTCATCACCTTGAAAGTGTAGTTGCATCTCATTAGAATGATTTGTTTGTTTAGCAATCTAGACTAGAAACTACTCACACAGAATACAGCTAGGGACAAAACTGAGAAAAGGCACTATATCAAGTTGTGGTGTATAGGGTCAGTTACAACATAAGGTAGACAGGAAAATTTTCGAGCAACACCTGGATACAAAAGAATGATAGTGGAGATGCTATCATGTCGTTCTTCCTAGGTAATTTTTTTAGTGCCATCACATTTAAAACACACACACACACACACACGCACACGCACACACTGTTCCTGTGTGCAGTCAGACATACATGAACAAAAGATACACAGTGACTTGATTGACACCTGACATTTAATAATTAATAGTTTCAGTACAACTTTTCAATTTAAATTTAACCTGTGAGTATTGAATTGAAAAAAAAAGATTTCTATTTAATTCTTTTGTTTGGTAATGATGATGATGATTTACAGAAATTATCCTTTTCCTTTGAAAGTGATTTAAGGACTGAACAGATATTTTCTTTCCTGCTCCAATGTAAATTAGGGGGCACCGAAGTATTACCACCTTGACACATACAGACATTGAGGTGTCAAACTCTTTAATGTCTTTTAAGAGCCAGGATCTACACTGGAGGCAAAATTGACTGCCCAAAGAGATACAGTAGCTAGTGTTCTCTGTTCTAACCAGCTTATTTGCTTTCTTCCCAAATTTTAACACACTGGAGAAATCCCAAGAGCAAAATAACTTTACTGGGTAAGAAGAGAGGGAAAGCCCCCTCCCCTTTGTCTGGCAAAGCTGGTTAGATAGGAAGTGTGTAAGAGGAAATGTTTTTGAATATGAACTGGTACATAATGTTTTTTTTGTGAGGTGAATCAAAGATAAATTGTTCTGAGTGAACAGAGTTTCTAAATAGCAGAACAATGGCCAGTATCTTAGTTTTCTTCTCAAATTCATTACAACATACAATGGTGATCTCTGGCTTCGTAGCTCAGCTTCAGTGTTCTGATAAATTGGAATCTAGATATCTTCAATTTAGTATGTTCACAGGCTTTAATTTTAAAAGACATGTGAACTGAAGTGAAAACCAGCTATGTTTCCAAGATACTGAAGGAATTTTGTAAATCCCACAAATTGTTTAGGCTTTTCCACTTCATACTCCCAAACGGTTTGCAAATAACTAAGAAATTCACTGTGACGGTGTAAGCGGGTTGCTGTCCATGTAGTGTCTAATGCATTTCGACAGACTGGGAACTTTCCAACTCATGAATTGCTATTGATTTCAGCTTGACTCACGCTTCAGCCACCTGCATTAGTAACAAATTTGCAAGGTATTTTCATGGCAACTGGTATGACTTCTGCCTTTACTAGAGAAATCATAAAAGGAGAGAGTTGTTCCTACCAAAAAAATCATGTAGATGCTTAGAGGCAGGAAAGTGCTTGGATTAATGTCTAGTCTCTTCTTTCTATTTCTCAGCAGAATGATGTTCACTCCAGGCACCCCTTCATTTGCAGGTCACAGAATCAGTTATTTCATCAGTAGAGCCTCATCTCTTGAGTTATGTATTAGCTCTAAAGATAACATTTTAAAATACAAATATATTTAAGATGGTATGAATATGCTAATTTGAACATATGTAGACTCCAATTTATCAGAACACTGCAGCTAGGCTACAGAGGCAGAGATCACCATTGTGCGCTGTGAGGGATTTGAGAAGAAAGCTAAAATAAAGGCCATTATTCTGCTATTTAGAAACTCTGTTCACTCAGAGCAATTTATCTTTGATTTACCTCTCATGGAAGCATTATGTGCCAGTTTATATTCAAACAGATACCCTCTTGTATGCAGAACTAGAATAGAATCTGGAATCAGGACTTTATTTCCTGAGTCAATTTCACCTCTGATCCCTGTACCACTTGCAGTAACTTTCTTAATCATTCTAAACCTTACTTACCTCATCTGCAAAATGGGGATGACAACCTCATAAACTATTATAAGGGTTAAATAATATGTAAAGTTTCTCTACCTAATGTTTGGCATTTAGGTATGTTTTATTCAATTCTTCTATCAGCCTTATGAGAAAGATTTTAATCTTCATTGAAGAGTGGAGTGATTTGGTTTATACATGCGCTTATGCTAAGTAAAAAGAATAACTAGGATGGCCAATCAACTTTTAACAAGAAAAATAAACTTTGAAAACTTCATATGTTTTCAGATCCACCTCTTGTACACCTCTGGAAAGGATATTCCTGTCTTTCCCGTGAAACTAAAAGTTTTCAGAAAACATATATATGCTCTATCTCCAGTGTGGTGGACATACGCATAATAAACCATAAATTTTAAAATTAACACTATTAATTGAATAATATTTTTACAGTGCACTAAAATCTCAATTTTGTACATTCTTGTTTCTATTTGTGTAATTTTGCTTTTTCATCCACATCCCCTTTTATTAATAAATTCACATTGTTTAAAAAGAGAGCCAAAATAAAAAAAAATTCAATATCTAATAGCTCATTTTTAAATTTTGCTTGAAAGAAGTTCAAAATCAATTTTAGTGGGAATTCAGAAAGTGTTTCCCTGGGGACTTTTTGTGCTAACCACAGGATTTTTCCATTACTAAAATGTCATAATGACACTATGTGCTTTCAAGTTTCAACCCAATGTCTTAGGAAAAGGTCATAAATATCTCTTCAGTCTTTCTGTTTTATTTCCCTGTTGGTAAGATTTGTTTCTAGGAAGCCACTCCCCTCCAAAATTTTATACTTAATTTCTTTTTCTGCTGATAGATTGTCCCACAATGAAGCAGAAGAAACTTTTTATTATTACATACCATACTCATTTGCACTGTTTGAGTCAGCTCAGGATTATGTGAAAAATTCAAGTAGTTCCTTTTCAGCATGCCGCATAAATAGCTGATACTTTAGCTCTGAATACTTTATAGTCTGCCTAACAATGTATTTCATTTACTTCCACACATAATAAAGATTTGTTCCAATGTTAAATTATCAAACTATAGTCTTTACCTGTGAGGGTCTGTAGGGGTTTGTTTTGTTTTGGCCTGAGTTTTAATTAAAACACATTTGTACACCATAATGTACTTAAGAGGGGCGAATTATTTCAGTTAAATAATTCGCCTTGTTCTCTACATTTTTAAGCATGAAATTTCTTTTTTCAGTTGTTTTTGGTTACATTTTTTGTTCCACTTTAACTTTTCTTTCTTTCTTTCTTTCTTTTTTTTCTTTGTTCTCACTTCTTAGGACGTCCAAGCATCTTTTTTTTTTTTCCAATATCTTTTTCAATTCTTTGTAAAAAGAAAACTCACTGTCACCATTGAGTGAATCTTCTGAAGCCTTGAGCTAAAAAATCTTTTCACCTTTAAACTGCACATTCCAGGTTTGTTTACTCAGCAATGAATTGGAGAGTGTTACAATATTGCTACTAAAAATATTAGGGAGAGAAGACTTAATAGCATACATGAAACAACCAAAAGTAAAATCAAAGAACATAGCACGTGCTCAAATAAATGTCCATATTTTTTCTTTTTATTCTTGGAATAGGCTGTAAATACTACATTTTAACCTCTGTAGTCCATCATTGGGGAAACACAATTTAAACACTATCAGAAAAATTAAATGAGCAACAATTCTTTGGGAAAAGCCAGATTGGGTTCTCTGGGAAGCAGACACTAACATGAAGATAAGGTGAGAAAAAAGTTTACTATGAAGCTCTCATTTTTCTAGAATCAACACTTCTAGAAGATGTGGAAAAGGAGCAAAATGTTACAGAAAGAGACGTTCAGTCCTGATGCAGCCTCAAGGAAGGTCTTAGTCCACACAGCGTGCTCTGAAGTGGGGATAAAATTTCATAGTCCATGTTGTAGTAAGGGAACCAGGATAAGGTCTACTCTAGGAAAGAAGCAAGACCTTAGTTGATGCAAGTTGCTGCAGCTGAGGACAGTTTCTTGAGTGGGCTGAGAAGTGATGGCTGTTAACTTTCTTCCATTTTCTGAAGGAATAATTCCTTCGATTCTGTTCCTGTCACCAAGGACCATTACCAATGAGGAAAAACTTATGAGGCCTGTTCAGACTCCCATAAGAAAACACTACAGGGTAGGCAACTTAAGCACAGGTAATCAATTTTCTCAGGGTTCTGAAGATCAGGGTTTCAGCTGACTTCATTCATGGCACGGTCTCTTGGTTTGCATATAGCCATCTGCATGCTATATCCTCGCATGACCATTTCTACAGAGTTTGTGGGGAGAGAAGAAAATGGAGGAAGCTCTCATTTTTCTTTTTATAAAGATTCTAATACTATCAAAGTTACAATATGCTTTATGAAAATTAGGACACCCAAATAGATCTGTTTAATTTATAATTTTAAATAAATATTTATTATTAATGAGTACCAAAAATAAGTTTCTAGTTTATACAAAGTATAGCATGAAAATCCCTAGAGTTATACTTAGAAATTACAGTAATTTTCTCTATTTTTCAGATATGAATATGTTATAAAACATTTAGTTGAATTGATTGATATTTGTAGAAAGTGTATTCTTTTGCAATTACAAATGTTTGGATTAAATGAAATTTTATAGGCCTGTACATCACAGTATGCCTCAATATTATTTGACCTTTTGATAACAATCAAACATGTACCTTGCTCAACTATTAATGGACTGAGAGCAATTTAATACTTAAAAGAAAATAGAGTTCTTTTTTTCTTTCGAGTGTTTTTGTAATAGTACAATGTAGAAAGACAGCAGTTCCTTTGATATGTGGGTATAAAATGAAAGGAGGTTGAAAATCTTGCTCTATAAATAGTGAAGAAATGTATTTGGGTTTTGTGGTGGTTTAGGTGTCCAGATAACAGGTGGGACACTCGAGATTAGGAAGTAAACGTTATTGCATGGTGAACATTTTAATATTTAGCAGGCCTTCCATGTGCTATGTACCTTTACTTCCTAGTGTGTATCAGTAATAATGACATGGAAGTTGTGAGACTCGTGCCTGGCCCTGCCCCTGCTGGAAAGTTGTTCTTAAGATCCACAGTGTACCTTCTCTCAGGCACAGAATGGAGACTGTAATATAAAATCTCAATTTCCTCTTTCAGGGATATTTCAGCGGGGGGGGGTAGAGAACAATTCTGTTGCTCTCTCTATGACAGACTGATGTGTTCTTTAGAGGTTGCTGAGCAGTAGAATATTTTTTTCTTCTCTCATTTTTATTTCTTTATATGCCAACTTTTAAAAACTCATGGTAGAAAAATGCCACTTATCGCCCCAGGCACTAACATTATCTTCCTATTGAAGGCGGGACATATCCAGTCATACTTCCTAAATGGATTCTGACCTGAAGGATAAAAAATCACTTTTACTTCCTCTTTCTTGAAGTTCATATGAACTGGTTAGACTTCAGCTATGCTGTGGGTGTTCCAACACATTATCAATTACAAACACACATCTTTATTTTTGGTGTAAATTGATATTTGGAAAAGCACATCTTATTCTGTGGTATCAGTGTTTCTGTAGCTAATCTTTCAAATCAGTCTAAGAAATGCCTTATGTAATTAAGGGTTAATTTTGTAAAACTGCTCTAAAACAAGTGGCTTGGAGCCAGAATATTAGGGAAGATTCATAGAAGAGGTAAGGAGTAAATCTTTGAAGAATACAGTATTTATCCTGAACTTCAGTGTGAAGACCAAAAGTGGGAGTAGGAATAATTAGACTAGCTTTGGAAGCCATGAAAAAATTGGCCTAAGTCTAAATTTCCTAGAGGAAGTGCATTAAAAGCAGGGCTTATCTTTCCTCATTCACCATTTTATTTCTCACACTGGCTGTAAGTAAGTCTATCGTAAAATAGGTTCCAAAAGGACTTTTTTGAATGATTTAATGTAGATCCAAGTGCATGAACAGTAGAGGTGAGGCTGGGTGAGTCTCAGATTATTTTCTCATCACCTTTAGATAAATATTTGACTTCATGCGTGAAGCTTGGAAGTTGTTTCATCCAACTGACCACTTGCCCTTCTCTGGCTGACAGCCAGACAGATATACTAGAGGACTGATGTTCAATCTCCTTTTCATCTACAGTTTTACAGCCTCTAGCAGATAATGCCATTTTGCCATGATGAGAATCATGTACAAACTAGTGTTTTCTTTGATTGAACTTTGGAGTGTGAGAGGTTACTGATATCCAGAGCTTAGAGCAAAATCCAAAAAGAAGCTGGAAAAACATGGGGAAAATTCAGGGCCCACAAAACATGACATTTGCTGTTCGTCTGTGTTTCACACATATTCTTACTGCAAAGACGTGCACAGAAGCCAAATTGTCGTTTTGTCAGGAAAAGTTTTGTTAGCCTTGAAAACAGCCTCCATGTCAATAGAAATATACTGCGAGCTGACTGGTACCATGACCCGTGTCTGCGTGTCATTCTCCAGCAAGTTTGTAGAGGTTTGAGAGTGTCTGATTTAGGTAAAATAGATGGTACTACACCTGCTTTAATCTTTTTAAAAGTTTGGCCACCTACCAGAGGAAGATTACTATAATAAATTCTTAACTGTTTCCCTACCTATATGTTTGAGTCATTCTAATTTTCTTCTCAGAGGGCTGTCAGATGAATAGTTGGAACAAAGAGATCTGATCATATTATCCCCACTTAAAAATCCTTCAACATATCCCCATGGCCTTCAGCATAACCTTGAAAGGCACTGGAATATAGTACAAAATTCCCTGGGTGCCCACTCTCCTCTCTCCCCCTTCTTTAAAAAAATGAGCATATATTAAACATATATGGCTACTTGCTGGGGATCTAATAGTGCATAAGATACATAGACCAGCAGGCTCATAATTGTTTACTTAGACCAAATATCCAGCATGTTCAAATGAACATTTTTGCTTTTCCTAGAATATTTATACTTGCTTCCCCCCTGGGATTGCACCTAGGGTCTTCACACTGAGGTACATCTTCAGCCCTTCTTATTTTGTGACAGGGGCTCAGTAAATCACTGAATTGCATAGGCTGGGCTCAAACTTACAATCCTCCTGCCTCAGCCTCCCAGAGTTCTGGCCTTACAGGTGTGCACCACCACATCTGTCTTTCTTGCTTATTCTTAAATATCCACCTATCCCCAGACCACCTGTCTCCCCCTGTCTGGACCCACAGGCTGGAAAGGCACACGCTTTATTTCCACAGAATTTGACATCTTCTCTCTTGGAGCTCTCGACTGACGTGGTTCTCGCTGGAGGGGAATCCTGCGTTTTTCATGTTTATCCTCAATAACTTGTACAAGGCCTGCCACATAGTAGGTCTTTAATAAATGTGAATTTCCTTCTTCTAATTTCTTAGAAGTAATAAAGTCTTATTTTTTCAGATGATAACTTTGATGATTGGGATTTTATTCATTCTTTTAAGAAACATTTATTGAGAACCTACTACTATGTGTCAGTTCTTATCCAGATACGTTTCACAGCAATGACTTCAGCAACAATATGGTTGATGAAGTGGAAGTTGCTAATCTTAACCTTTCTGTGTAACAGAAATTTTTCTCAAATTTAGATCTATGTGAGCCCAAAATGTGTTCTTTTTTTAATGTCATGTTTTTTCCTCTAGGATAAAGCATACTTTTCTGTACATCTTGCTTAGCAAGTAAAAATATACTACCATTTAAATTTAATCATTATAAACTCCTTAAAACCTCCAAACTTACTTATCCACTGATTATAATGAGCATTTAGTTCGAAATCAATTTTATAGTGAATATCGGAACATAAGAAAACTGGCATTTAGGGCTTTCTTTCTAGTTGTTAATAATAAATTATCAGATGGAAAACAAAATAATTTTTCACACTCAATAGATGAAAGAGAAATGAGCCCTTCTGCAAGCTTGTGGATTGAATATATGAGTGCTGGTAGATTTAGGGAACTTAATTCAAGTTTCTCTCTTCAATCACTCCTCTAATGGGAGACTATAGGGAATAATGTTTTTCTCTTGTTATAAATTTTATATGAATTTAGAAGATTATTTGACATGGAATAAATTGTAGAAACAAGGATGGATGAACAGGGGCTAAGGCAAATGGAGAAAAGAAACTATGGCTGATTTTTAACTGGTGTTTGTATAACATATTAAAAATGGCTGCACATTTTTTCTTATTCAAGAATATTGTCTCAGATTAGTAATTACTGGAATAATGAATCTCATTATTACAAGAAACTAATGCTATAATGGAAAGATGATCTCAATGCAGGATTTCGCTAATTTCTCTATTGAAAAAAACTTAGCATCTTGCCAATGTTTTAACATTTTTGTAAGAAAAGTAATAGTACTTCTAGTCTATACAAATCTATATGTACATTATAAAAACCCCAAATATAAGAATATGACTCCTTTAGCGTGAGTCTGAATTTAGTAGAGAATATTCTAGAACATGCTGAAGTTTCCTTTTACCTGTTTCATTTCTTTGCACATTTTCGGCACAGAAGGAAAAGGAGAAGCAGATATTTTAGATAAATAGATGAACTTATAGGGCATAGAATATCTGAAATTAGGAGCGTCACTGAAAATATGAAACATGTCATATAATTTTCCTTTTTAACTTTTAGGACCTATAAAAACTGCACCATGAGTAAAAAATTTTGTAATTTTCTTTTTGTCTAAATATTTGAATGATTAAATATACCTACTTAGCATAACTTTACTAATAAACATGTTACATATGCTAAAGTAGAAAAGCTATTTGTAGACTTTGAATTCTAAAGCCTCATCTCTTTTCAGATGAGGTGGGGTATATAGCTCATGATATATATTGGACTGCTAGAAACCGTAAGATTAATGGCAAGGATCCTGGTCACAAGAAGTTGCACTTTTCTCAAAGAGAAGGTAAATACTATAGCAATAAGAATTATATAAAGTAAAAAAAACCAAGATTATTATTATTTTTTTTAAATAAAGGCAAAATATAGGACATCTTGGTAACAGTGGCCGTCCAAAGGGACGGAATGAAAAACCCCGTTTTTGTTTTAGACAAGTTTCATAGTCTTCAGTAGCTCTGAAGAATGTTTATTTCAACACTTAGCCTGATGTCCAGAATGTAATGATCAATCAGTTGGTGTCAGATAAAAGAGTGGACGTGTGAACAGCTGTCAGGTGAGCAAAAGGACTGCAGAGAATCACTAGAGTCACCTGAGGTCACTG
>PVJO010024882.1:0-23623 GCA_004026905.1 Hystrix cristata
AGCCTGTTTCTTTTGATAGGTGAGTTGAGCCCGTTTATATTGATGGTTACAGCTGTTATGAGTTGACTCTTTTTTGCCATATATCTTTTCTGTAGTTGGTTCTGTGTTTCACTTTAGTTCAATTGCTTGTCTTTCCTGGTGGGATTTTTTTAGTGTCCTTGTAAATGTAGTTAGCTCTTTCCTTCTCCAGGATGTCCTTTAAGACATTTTGTAGAGGTGTATTTTAGTTATTCTTATTAGCACAATTCTGATTCTCCTTCTTTTCCTACCCAATTTTTAAAAAGAATAACATACTCTAGTTACTGTGATTTTCTTTGCCTACTGTCTGTCTTCTGTTCCAACCACTCTAAAGAATCTATTCTAGAGATTTTGAAATCATCAAATATATTGACTTGCCTCAGTCTTTCGCCTCTTCCCCACTCCTATGATTTTGTCATGGTTAAACAAATTTTCTTTGGAAGATTATTTAGAAAGTTGTAAAATGAGAAGTTAGTTTTCCAATTTTACTCTGGAGTTCTCATTTCTATACTGAAGAAGTAATAAATTAGTTTATTTTGTATCCTTCTGGAAATTTTCTGTGCATGTCTTTTAATGTGAAGAAAGTCATATTTTATAAAAACGTTGTGTAGATTGCTTTCTGTCCTTAAAAATAAGTCTCTTGGACTATTCAATATTTGCATATACAAATTTGCCTCATGAACGAATGACTAGTCTTCCATTGTAAGGATGAATCAGAACTTAGTGAACTGTCTCCCATTGATAGACATTTAAATTGTAACCAATTACTGCCATTCACAATATTGTAGTAAACATGATAAGACAATCAGGTATATTTGGTTTATATAGCTTGTGTGATTATTTCCATAGGATAAAGTTCTAGATTTTGAAATGTTACCAAGCCTTCTCTCTCTTTAATCTGGAAACTTTAATAACAGCAAATACCCATGAAATCTCCACCATATTAAGAAATAGAGATTTGCCTATCTTGTTTTATTGTTTTCTATATCATCCTCCCTTCCAATCTCCTAAGTAATCACCAATATAAAGTTTTTGTTAATCATCATTTCGTTTATTCCAAAATTTACCGTATATAGTCCGTTTATACTCATCTCCATACATATTGCAGTATTTTATGTTATCATTAAACTTTATAAAATCATATTTTTTACTTTTTTAGTTTTGCCTATTTTTTTTTTAGTAGTACATGTTTGCAGTACATAATGTTTATATTCCTTGTGTGGAGATTGTACTCATATATCATGCATCTTAATTCCTTTTTTCATCCCCTTTCTCTTTTCTCTGTCCTTCCTTCCTCCATCTCTTGATCCCCTTCCCATTTGAGAAATCTCTCTCTACTTCCTATTAGCTATCTTTTATTTTGTTCTTTATCTGTAATTTATAATTTAGGTTTTTCATATAAGAGAAACCATGTGATATTTAAGCTTGTGTGTCTAGTTTATTTTGCTTAATATTATGATCTCACAGTGCATCCATTTTCCTACAAATGATTCCAGTCTATCTTTCTATATGACAATGTAGTATTCATTGTGTGTAAATGGCACATTTTTTAAAATCCATTCATCTGTCGGTGGACACATAGGCTGCTTCCAAGATCTAGCTATTATGAATTGTGCTGCTTACAGGTATGCATGTACCACTGCCATATGATGTCTTTGAGTCTTTCAAGAAGATATCTGGAAGGGGAATACTGTAGCTGGGTCAAATGGAATTTCTAATTTGCTTTTATATTATGTTTGTCTGACTTGTTCATGGTTATAAATCCAAACACTACATCTTTTAAGTCTTTTCTCTATTGGCTTGCTCTCATCCTGCGCCTTTTCTTATTTTTTCATCTTTATCCTTCTTTTTTCTTCATCCAATTTTTTCTGCCTTCAGAGTGGCTCTTTTCTGAGTTTAGCTCTTTATTCCATGTTCATCTCAATATCTACTCAATGATCTCATTTATAATTTTATATTTTTTGTTAAATATTTTCCAGTGTCTTATTTATTTGGATGACTTCCAGACCTATATTTCTGCTTCTAGTCTCTTTCCTGAGATCTAATCTGCATCTTCAACATTTTTACTTGTGTATCTTTCTCTACCACCCTAAAATTACTGGATTCAAATAGCATTTAAAGATTTTGTGTTTTATTCCCAACGCTGTACTATTTTCTGAACATTCAGAGAAAAATAAGGTATGGCTCTTCATTTTAATAAGAAAATTAGAGGTTAAAACCTACATAAATTTGGGATGAACTTACTGTATTCTCCTAGACTTATTCATATTCCTAAATTTCCTATTTCCTTAGTAACAATATCATTTTACTTCTCACTTTGACTTATTCAGTTATCTTAATCTTTCTTCTCCCTCAACTTTCTTCTTCCTTTTGTCCTTGATCTTTTCCCCTCTTCTTCCTCTTGATTCAGTTACCACACTGTATCAATTCTTCACTGTTGGATAATATCTTTCCTCTTTGTTCCCTTAACACTACTCTTTCATCATTTTTTATCCTGGGGCTGTAACAAAATTTTCCTTTCAGGCTCAGATTTGTTCTGTAAGCTACACAATGCTTAAGATTTTTCATAGCCAGTTCTTAATACTATTGTTACTCACCTACTGAAGAAAAACTTCAATATTGATCTGCTGTCTGTTAAGTAAGGTCTGAATTTTATAATTTCACATTTAGAGCCATATAAGTTTGCAACTTTGTCTCCTTTATTGATTTTGGATGTGAGAGTTTGAAAACTCAAATGTAGATAGGTAATGTGAATAGGGGAATTGGATTGGATGATAACTGTTGTGATTGGGAAGTGAATTTTCAATTTAAAGTGTACAGTTTGTGCCTAAACTTAAGCGGCTTGTTGTAAGCCTGCTGCTGTCAGTTTTTCATTTTCTAAGAGAATAGAGAAATGCAGTTTTTCATGTGAAATCTTTGCATTCGTAAATGTTGATAACTGCTTAAGATGAGCAATTTAGTTAAAAGAACACATGGCTGAGGATTCAAATTTTTCACTTCTGCTTTACATAAACACTAGCCCGGCTGATAAACTAGATTTTCATCTCTAATCTGAGTGTCTGAGATGATTTTGATAATTCTCTCAGATTATCAAAATCTAGGACAGCCTAGTTCTTTTGGGATGTTTTTCCTTGCCAGAGAACCTTACTTACTAAAGTGCTTATTACTATTTTAACAATTTGGCATTTAAAAATGCCTCAGATTGTTGATTTTGTCCTTTTCTGTTCCTATGCTTCTTTGAATATTTTTATTATACAGACAATGAAAGTTCATTATACAGGGAAGGGGAGGAGGAAAGGAAAGGAAAGACGAGACAAATAAGGAATAGAAGGAAAAGATGGAAATAAAGCTTTTGTAAATAAGGAGGTAGGATGGGGTGAAGGGAGGGGAGGGAAATGGAGAAAAAGAAGCAGCAATATATATCATGTACAGGCACAAATCCTGTATGATGAATGTTATCACTATGTGTGTCTAAAATGTACCACTAAAATAAAATTTAAAAAAATTAAAATAAAAGTTCATTATGCAAAGTTTACAATGTACAAGATACTATGCAACTTAAATAATAAAGACTCATTGTCCCATCACTAGACAATACATCATGTTAACATTATATTTCCTTATTATCTGTAGGAATTCAGAGAGAGATATAACTTTATCTCAATTTATATATGTGTATTGGTTAGGTTCTTCAGAAAAATTGAACCAGTAGGTTATAGATATATGGAAAGATAATTATTATGATTAATTAAGTCACTTGTTTATGGAGGCTAAGAAGACCTGCCATCTGTTGTTTCTGTAAGCTTGAGGCCTAGAAAAGCTGGTGCTGTTTTTCTAATCCAAGTTCAAATGCCTGAGAAGGGGAGAAACCCGTGCTATAAATCCTATTCAAAGCGGGAAGACCCAAGAACCATGGGTCCAATGGTGGGGTACTGATGTAAATCTGAAAGCTCAAAGATCAGCAGCACCAAGTCCAGAGAAAACAGATATTCTAGCTCAAGAAAATGTAATTCAGTTTTTCTCTACCTTTTTGTTCTATTCAGCTCCTCAGTGGATTGGATGATGCCTTCCCACATTGGCAGGGGTAAATTATCTTTACTCAGTGTAGTGATTCAAATGACTATCTCTCCTGGAATACGCTCCGCAAATACTTCCAGAAATAATGTTTTACCAGCCGTCTCGGCGTACTTTAGACTAGTCAAATTGACACATAATTGTAACTATTGCAAATTGTTTCTTGTCATTTTGACACTTATATGCAGATCCTTAAAACATACTTTATCTCCAAATAAAGACAATAACGAGGCATAATTTAATGTGACGTGGTGCAACTATCCTGTGTACAACAGAAAATTTACTAATCCTTTGTCTAGTAAGGAAGGCATAGTCCTTAAAAGATGTTTAGCCTTGTTGTTACTCTGTTATACTGTTATATAAAGTTAACACTACTTGTTTATATAAAGTCAATGCATCTTATGTTACATGATAAAAGGGTGAGAGGAATAAAAATAAAGATATTTAATTAGTGTATGCATACATACACACTAATTTATTCATAAGAAATGAGAGTGAAATATTAATGACAATTACAATTTCCTTTTCTATAAGTAGTCACATTATATAGCTGGTATTTATCAATAACTTCTACTACCTATCCAACATCCGCTTTGCCTTTAGCAAGTACATCAGCTCGACGTGGATGTTTAACTGTTGGTGTGATGCAAATCATTTGTGAAGGGTTCAGGGTCTTGTAGAGTTGTGCCTAGACTGGTTGGTTACAGATTTTCATTGACCTTCATTGCAGTGCGTGATAGTACTAAGAGATTCCCTAAGAGATCTCCTGTTTTCCAAACATACTCTTCATTACAGTAAGTCCCCAACTTATGAATGAGTTACATTCTGGGAGCACATTTGTAAGTTGGATTTGTTCGTAAGTCTGGCAAAGTGAGTCTTATACACCTTTGACCCAAATGTACAATGTATATTGCTTTGTTCTTCCTAGCAGTCCCCTCCATGTCACCATTGCTTCTCCTCTTGCTTCCGGACATGTTGGACTCTGACTGAGCACTGTACTTCTTTTCTGTACACTATCCCACTGTACAGTAAGCACACAGCAGCACAACTGTGACAATGTCCAACAGACACATGAGCTACTTCTGTGTTTTGTTCGCATTTATGAGTTTTTGTAATGCGAGGTCCGTTCATATTTGTGAAAGTTCACAATTTGGATGCTTATAAATCAGGGAATTACTATATTTCGACTGTAGTATAGTCATCCAACTTTCCTTTGGCAGTCCAGATCAATGACTTTGTTTACCTTTTCTACTGTTAACTCAGAGGAATGTGAAGCTCGAAAGTGACCTGGTGGCAGTTTTCTCAATTTCCAGTCCATGAAGTCACTGTGTTGGATTTTTTGGGGGTGGTGGTGAATTTTATGAGTTATTTATATATTTTGGATATTAATCACTTATGAGATGTATAATTTGCAAATATTTTCTTGTATTCTGAAGACGTCTTTTTGTTTTTTCCATAGTGTTCTTTATGCAGAAAAGTTCTTAAATTTGACGCAGTCTAATTTATTTTTCTTTGGTTGCTAGTGCTTTGTTTTATATTTATCAAATCATTGCCAAATTCAAGTTCATAAAAATCTTCTCCAAAGTTTTCTCCTAAAAGTTTTATAATTCTAGTTTTGACTTTTAGATTTTGTTTGTTTGAGGGTTTTTTTTTTTTTTTTTTTTTTTTTTTTTTTTTTTTTTTTTTTTTTTTTTTTTTTTTTTTTTTTTTTTTTTTTTTTTTTTTTTTTTTTTTTTTTTTTTTTTTTTTTTTTTTTTTGAGATGGAGGTCTTGTTAGTCCAGGCTGGCCTTGAACTCAGTATGTAGCCCAGGGTAGCCTCAAACTTGAGGCAATTCAACTGTCTCAGCCTCCCAAATGCTGAAATTAAAGGCCTGCGCTACCATGTCCAGCTTGAGGTTTAGATTTTTAAAGTATCTTTCATTTAATTTTGCATATTGTGTAAGATAAATGCTGAACTTTAGTCTTTTGCAAGAGGATATACATTTTTACAGAAGCATGTTTTAAAAGACTGTATTTTTCCTATTGAATGGTCTTGGAACCATTGTTGAAAATCAACTGACCATGTAATCATGGGTTTGCTTCAAGACTATCTATCCCATTGATTTTATTTCCACTTTTATACTATAAGTTTAATTACTGTAGCTTTGTAGTAAGTTTTAAAGAAAGTGTGAGTCTTCCAACTTTAGTCTTCTTTTTCAAATTGTTTTGCCTATTTGAGACACTGAAAAATTCTAATTTTTAGAATTAAATTAAGACACACTCCTAATGTACAACAATTAAAATGATTTGGGACTGGGAAAAAAGCAGACAGAGTTTAGAAACCAGCATTTCACTTCTTTGAAAAAAGCTGTTGGAATTTTGATACAAATACTGTCCTTTTAGTTCGTGTTTTTCTGAGTATCAGTGATTTTTAGATACTTTTTCATGTTTATTAGCCATCTTTTTCTTTTCTTTTTTAAGTTGGCGATGTTCTTTGCTCATGGATTTTAAGACTTTAGTGATTATTCTTAGTATTCAAAAGAGCTCTTTATATACTGAGATCATAAACCTTTTGGAAATATTTAAAACATTTTAAAGTATTGAAAGCATTGATAGTTTTCACTGAAGAGGTTTAAAACTTTTGGCTGTTGTTAGAGCTATCAATTTTCCATTGTGTTTTTCCGTTAAGCTCTAGTAATCTCACTCTGAGAGCAGGTTAATATTAACATATTTTCTTTGAAACAAAAATTGTTAAAACACTTAAATCTGCTGTGTTGATGTATGATGAAGGTTTTAAAAAAGATTTTTGCAGAAATAATTTACATTCTGCCTTTAGAGAGTAACTCTTGATTTTCCTGTGCATTTATGATGTCACTTTTATCATGTATTTGATATTTATGTGTCTTAGCTATAAAATGTCAGTTTGTCTGCTTTTCTCCCAGTCCAAAATCATTTTAATTGTTGTAGATTAGGAATATGTCTTAGCATGCAGTACAGTGAATATTTCCTCATTACTCTTTTTCCCTGAAGACTTAAATACATTTTATGGACATGACCCAAATAAATTGTTGACTCTTTGAGGACAAGGCTGTGCCCTATTCATTTATTTATTACTTCCTTAACCACAGTTTTGTCTACTATAGTGCCTTGCACAATTTATTACTATTATTGTTATTGTTATTATTATTATTATTATTATTTGGTGCTGGGGATCAAACTCAGGGCCTTGTACTTTCTAGGCAAGCACTCTACCACTGAGCTAAATCCCCAACCCCTACACAATTAATTTTGATTCGATTTTGAAATCATATTTAATGGTTTCCAAGATTCTATTTTGTTTCAAGATTCTATTTTTATACTTGTGATCTGAATACCCAAATCTACCTGTGTACCTTAAAGTATTAGAAATTCAATTTTCTACCTGAAGGTGTTATTCGACCATTTCTCATTTTTCAATCCCTGTATTTTTCGGCTCTGGGAACTATCAGTTTCTGGAACACTTTTTCTACCAGCGTCATGTCACATTTTTAATGAATATGAATTCTGTGTAGACCCTTCTAGGAGGAAGCTGAGGCAATATTTTGGCAAAATGGAACCCACTGTATACTGAGTAGGACTTGACATTTCTTCCTCACCGTTGTATGACAGATTTAGCTCACGCTATTTGGACTCTTAAAATGCTATCATGTTTGCCCCCCGCAAGTCCTAGCCACACTGCTTATTAAATCTAGACACACATTTATTTACTTCAAAGCAGAGGTGTAGCTTAGTAGTAGTGTGCTTGTCTAGCATGTGCAGTACTTTGAGTTTGAGCCCCAGCACTGTAAGTAACAGAAAATAAACCAGGCTTATCTGGATATTTCACTTTAATACCACTGGTAACATTTTGGACTTTGATATTGTTGTCCTTGACTGTGATCTTCAGAATCACTGTATTTGGCCTTCTTGCAATGTACTGCTCATTCTATAAAATATGAAAATGGTAGAAGTTCAGCTTACTACCCTCCAAAATGTAGTTCATTGAGCTTCTGACTTGAACTAGGCTAGGATCCGGTGTGCTGTTCGTTTGTCGGCTGTTTCGGTATATGCCTCTGAAAGACAGGCCAAAGGATATTTAGCAATAATTCTCACATCTAAAGACATCTGAGTGCTGCTTTGGTCTCTGTATGTTTCCGGGAGTTATGTGTTAAGTTCCTTAGCAGAGAAAGGCATTTCCCTTTTCCACCTGCCATAAATAGAACTAAATACTATTTCAGATGTAGTTAATTCCTCTATCTTTGACCTCACTACAGAGGCAGCCTCCATAGTCAGACACTTCCCGTGTAGAGGAAGGACATGCAGATTGTTGGCTGATCTAAGTATTTCCAAAGTGCCTGTCACTAAGCATTCAGACGGATGTCAGACAGAAAAACTCAAAATGACCTCAATAAATTTAAGAAAAAAACTAATTTTATTGAGAAAAAAGAAAGAAGGATGGACTACTAGACAGAGAGAGGGAGAGAGCAAACTTTAAAAAAAATAGAGGTGAAAAAGACCCACTTAAAAAAAAAAGACCCACTTATTCCAAGCATCATAAAGATCTGAGAGTCACAGTTGATTTCAGCATAAATATGACCAAACAATGCAACGCCATGGTGAAAAACATCAGTTCATGCCAAATGCATGAAGTGATTCTCCTGATAGCTTGAATGATCTACTTACTTGTAAGAAAACTGCATATAAAATTTATTATCACTGTCATCATTAATATTTGTTTTACAGCTAACAAAGTCCTTTCACATACATTATAAGTTCATTTGGTCCTGACAGCAACCCTGTGAATTACTTATTAGTACATCTTTATTTAAGAAAAGAGAAAATAGATTGAGGAAAAGTAAGTGAGATACTGAGGACATACAGGAAGTTCTGTGTTTAAACGCATGTATTTTGACTTCACATCAGAAGTGGTTGCTGCTATATCATATTTCTTCATAAGAAAAAATAAGTAGAGACCACTAATGTTAAAGCACTTTTTTAATGTTTTAAATTGTTTGTATAAATACATTTAAATATAGTTCAGTGTATATAGGATGGTGACTCAACTCTTCATTGTCCCACTGAAATAAGATATGGAGACAACAGTCAAGGAAACTGACCTGCAAATTAGAAAAATAAATCCTGTGAACAGGGAGAAATCAGGTACTGACTATTTAGCAAGAGGCAAAAGGAGATCTAATCTTGATCTTTGATAAAAAGGTTTTTGAGAATCAGGTTTTCGGATCTTTTGCCTGCTCACAGATGGAAGAGTGTAAAATTTGCTTCATTCATTCATTAAAATATTTCTTTCAGTTTTTTAATATGTGTCAGTCACTTTGACAGATGCGGAGAACACAAGGTAAGTAGAACATTTCCCCTGCTCCCAAGAGGTCTCTGACAGAGTGGTGGCAAATATATAAGCAACAATATTACTATATAAATAGAACAAGAAAGATATTTACTATATAAATAGAGCAATAAAGATATGCACCTAGAATGTCCAAGGGTTACGTGATTAATATAGGGTTGTCACACAAAGTGGTTTTTATTTAAGCTGATTTTAAGGCTTGTGTAGAATCATAGCTGCTTAAATTGAAGCAGGGAGGATTTCAGTTACACTTAAGGAAGAACATTTAAATATTAGCCTAAGGATGATAATGACCTCTTAAAACAGGCAAGCAATTTTTAGACCTCTGCATTATTGTAAGGTAGAAGATAATCTTTCCATAGGCAAGGAGATATACAACTTGATCCTTTAAGAAAGGCATCTTCTAGCTCTGGTGTTTTTCTTATAAATTGAGAGATGATACTGTGTGCCCCGAGATTTGCAAAATCAGGCAGCAGACATAATAGAAATCATGCAGTGTGCCTAAAAGCAATTCAATAAAAATGTATCTATTCTCTTTATGCTTGGTTTTTATACGAATCTGTGTTATAGGAAAAATTGTGTTTGTTGTAAGCAGATGTTCATGTGCTCTTAGCTAAGTAATAATGTAAAACAATAGAAGGAGGTGGTGCTGGGTATGAGACAGGGTAACTGAGAAGTATGGCTGGCTTTTTCTCCTTTATAAAAGAAAAAGAGGATTGTTGCCTTCTGGTGAATTTCTTTTGAAAAATATGTGGTTGTGTTAGAAAAACCAAGATAACAAATCTAGGAGTATGCATCAAAGCAGAGGCTTATAGGGATCACTCTCGTCTAAGCATCTTGAAACCTTTTCAGAATATCTTGGTATTAAGGCTCAGCTTGATCCAGAGGGAGTGGATTTCCTAGACTTTTGAAAGCTATAAGAAGCAACACAGTATAATGTTTAAGAGGATAGAATCTGGAGCAAGATAGTCTGTGTTTCGATGTTTATTCTTACTTACTAAAAATTGTGCCATCTTCAACACAAATTTTTACCTCCCTAATTTTCATTTCCTTCACCTGTAAAATGGAGTTAATGATTGTTAAAAAAAAAAATCTACGCTCAGGCTTGTTTGAAGGTTACATGAATCAATAGACATAGGAATACTACCCGGAACATGATAATTGCCATCATGGTATAAACCCAGCGTTTCGAGGTTTTCAAAATCCTCTCTCAGAACCTTGTGGAAGGGTAGTAGATTAAATTAACCTCAACTAACAGATTATAGGCTCAGAGTTGAGTAGATTTCTCCAGGTCATGCAAAGTCAAGACTCGAAGTAGGCCTTCATGTCTCATCTAGCATTCTTTCCATTTGATCACACCTGCCATTTAGTCCACATTTCTACTTAGGGTGTCCTTAGACAAGTGAAAAAAATAAATGTATTTGCCTATGATAGTTTATTACTGCTGTACCAAATCTTCCCATATTAGTGGCTTGAAATGGTGCACAATTATTATCTCACTGTTCCTGTGGGTCAAGAGTCTGCGCCAGCTTAGCTGGATCCTTCCTTGAGGTCTCAGAAGGCAGCAGTCAAGCTGTCACCCAGGGTGCATTCTAGTTTGCAAGCTTGACTAGAAAAGAATCTAGTTTTAATCTCATTCAATTTGTTGACAAAATCCAGTACCTTGGAGCTGTATAATTCCTGGCAGCTTTCTCTTCTTCAAAGGCTGCAATTAGTCAATAGCGGGGGGGAGAGAATGAAAGACGAAAGTAGTGCTGCTTGGGGTCTCTTATTTCTAGGCGCCCTTACTGCTTCTTGTAAAATGCTTACCTTGTTAGGTCAGGTCCTACAAAGAAAATTTCCTTTTGTTGAATTAAAAATCAACAAAGTCCTTAATTACTTCTGAAAAATCCTTTCACCTTTGCCCTATTATATAACAGGATCATGTGAGTGACATCCTATTACCTTTGCCACATTTTATTGCTTAGAAGCAGCTTACAGGTTTTACTTCCACTGGAAGACAGAGGATAACCCAAGGGATTGTACATTGGATGTCACACTAGGGCATGTTTATCACAAGGCTCATTAGTTTGAAGCTATAGATAATAATGTACACTGAAGGTGGTCAAATGATTGTAAAATTCAAATTCAGGAGTTGAATTAGAGTAGATGTGGACAAATAGCCATGTGTTTGGGAGGATAGGCAAAAGACTGCTTCCATTTTTCCTATCTTGCTTAATAGTTTGAGTTTCTTTTCTGTGTAGATACACACCTGCTCAGGATTCCTCATTCTCTGGACTGCCATTAGGTGAATACATGCATACATTACTTTTGCTTCATAGCCAGGACTGCAGTAGTTACAAATATGAAGAAAATATTAATGCTCCCTTCAATACATACGAATCAGTGATGAGATTTCCTAGCAGGATTCCTTGTAATCAGGGCCCACACATTAAATATCTGAAATTTTCACAGCCTCGAATACTTCTTTGCATCGCATCATTTTAGCAAAGCCTTCTAATGTAAAACTCCATGATAAAGATGTCCCCCTTGGGGCTGGGGATTTAGCTCAGTGGTTAGAGTGCTCGCCTCGCAAGCACAAGGCCCTGAGTTTGATCCCCAGTACAAAAAAAAAAAAAAGATGTCCTCCTTGCTATTTCATCTTCTCCTATAATTTTTCTGTGTTTTGCATCTGTTTGATAGTTCTTTAATGTATTGGTGAAATTAATACATATACTGATTAATAAATAATAAAGAAAGAAAAATTGGCATTTACATTATAATCTCTGAAAAGAGGCTTCCAGAACCACCAGGCTGTGCTACTGTAGTTACTGCCTTTCTTCCCTTGTCTACTTGTGGATTTTTCTGACCTGCTGGTCCACACTGAGTGTCCCAAATGCTTGTAGTTTGCTACAGTCCTTCCGGTGGCTCACTGAAGGAAGTCATGCTGGTTTAATCTGACAATTTAACAATGAAAACTGAAAACATGAAAGGTGACATACTTCAGTTCACATATGTTTATATCCCCTATATGTAATATAATACATATATCTCATTTATTTCCATTCCCATTTACAGAACAATGTAAGCCCCTCGTTGCTTTCGCGAGTACCACCTTCTTTTCAGGAATATAAAGGGAATGAATGGTGGCAATTGTATGAATTAAACAAGATAATCTTGGAAACAATAAACTATTTCTTATGAAGGTGTCACCGGGTCTAGTCTTAATCATGATAGACAGAGAGCCATTAGAAAGTACAATGTATTCTCTAACGAAAGGCATAGAAGCCCTGCCAAAGATTTGCCCATGGAAAGCAACAGCGAGTCTCCTTGTTGTTTGGTTGTGCTGTATTTAATACTAATTGATAATGAATAAATGTTATTTTGCTTTGTACTTGAAAAAGGCCTATGTAATATGTGAAAGAAAAAAAGAAGACTATGCTAAGCCCAGGGTTAGGGATACTGTCTGCTAGACATAAATATGTAGCCCCCAGGAGCTTGCCACATGTCTTTCCACTGTCTGGGCCTCTATGCAACACACATCAAATCAGTGCTTGTGACTATGTACCTCTTGACAATGATATCATAACAAGGGGTGGCATGAAATTACATAGAAATTGATATAAGAATCAATATATCCACCAAATACTGCTTGTAGAGTGAATAAATAATACACTTTGCATCACCATGCACTACTCTTTCACAAAAGTATGTAGATGTTGCAGTGATGAATACAATAGAGGCTCATTTATATGTGTTGTTGAATTTACTTTATATTTTTGTCATGCATTTTCTCAACCAACATGTCTTTAATCCATGACCCGAGGAGAAGGGAAGAGAGAATGGGGGGGATATCTTTTCCAGTGTTTAAAAGATATCCACATTATGGTCTCAAGGTGCAAAAAAAAAAAAAAAGTAAAGGTTGGAAACCACTGCTCTAAGCACTTGCTTTTAGTCTGTGTCTGTCTTTGTATCACCCTTTCTCACTGACTACAAAGGAACTACATTTAACTATCTTTTCCCTTCTTTTTGTGACTAAAGTATTTTTCTCCTGAGACACTGATGGTGAGAAAGACATAATAGTAGTTCGAATAGTAACAATAATTGCCCCTTAAATAACACCTTTCATCTAACGGTATATGGCACTATCATGCTGTCACTAGGAAGGCAAATGCACAGCAAAGAGATGCTGCAGGGGAATAGGATTTAGGCCTTCTCGTCTCTTGAACGTACAATCTCCCTACTGAGGGCTGCCTGCCTCTTTCTGACAGTGCGGGGGCTCATCTACTTCAGACTTACCCTTATGGCTCTAGGCAAAAGCTTGGCACCAGGGTCTCTAGCCATTTGGGTGATTTGCCAGGCTGCCACCCATTTATTTATTCAAACACTTAAGTAAATTCTGTATCCAACATCGATTAGGAAATAGAAAGTTATCACTCAGTTTACAAAGTTCTGGGCTCCATTTTCAACAAATTAGACTATGAGCAAATAGGTACAATATAATAATTAGCATGAAGAAAATTCCTTTTGGTGAAGATTCAGAAGGCATTTTCAATGCCGTGAAATCAGCATTATGAACACCACGCTGCAGGTTATTGGCCATGCTGAGGTGCTCAGGCAAAAAAAGCATGAGAAAATGGAACTGATAACATATGGTAGTTTTCTTGTATTTACATGTTGGAGGTTACTGGATCTAGGTTCATTCTTAGGAAGATATGCAGATTGGAGCAAAGAATCACAATGTGTCTTTCCCCCATCATCATTTGTGTGTATACAAAATCAGGTTGAAATTAACATCCATGTTGCCTTCAGGGAGCAGAGTTGTGAGAAAAATCAGTCTGGGGCAGTAGAGGGAAGTATTGAGAGATGGCAAAGCCACTTTCAGGTTTTGAACCTCTTAACATGTGAAGAATGTAGAAATGCCAAAGGAGGAGGTACTATGGATTAAATGTCCCCTCAAAAACTCATGTTGAATTTCATCTGTTACTTTGACAATATTGGGAGGTAGGACTCTTAAGTAACTTACAGTCATGAGGGTACCACCATGAATGTGTTAATATCACTGTTATTATTACAAATGGGTTAGTAATTGTGGAAGTGGCTTTATTATAAAATGAGCTCTTTTGTGCACATATTCTCTTGTTTCTTCCCTTTTTCTATCTCTTGTTTTCTCACTTGCTCTTCATCCATGTTATGATGCAACAAGAAGGTCCTCACCAGATTTGGCCCTTTGACTTTGCATTTCCCAGTCTCCAGAATTATGAATTGAATAAATTTATATTTTTTTAAATAACTGAACCAATCTGTATTACCCTGTTATTGTACCAGGAAATGTACTAAGACAGGAAAGTTATATAAGTAAACATAGATTGATCAACTACTTGCAAAACCTACGTAATTTATCAGAATACTGCCCTGTATTGGAGGATCTCTCTCTCTCTCTCTCTCTCCCCTCCCTCCCCAATTCTCAACACATCATTCATCAAAGGACAAACACTTTCTCTACTGTGTTATTCATATCTCTACCAGAATTGGAATTAGATCTACTAAAGGTTGAGGAGCAAAGATCTGTAAAATCTGTTGAATTTAAATAGACTTTGAGCAATTGAAGCCTCAAATGTAACACTTAAAGTAATTTGATCCAGACATAAAACACCTGTCCATGTTGTGAATCCAAATGGAGTAAAATGGAAATCTCAGGAGAGCCATAGCAGCAACCCACAATAAGGATAAAGAAGGCCAATTATCTTGGAAGCCAAATCTTCTGAAATAAATTGCATGAGGAACTGACCTTTGAAAGGCTTAAGATCTAGCATGGTTTGCTTAAAAATATTCACCCTGGGTACTTCAGAATCTTATTTCTACTTTTGTTATTCTCTACATCTCTCTCTTGCTTTAATGGAAATAAAAAAAGACATGTTTATCACATCAAGCATTACATTTTCAACCCCAGAAAGAAAACCCATTTCAAGTGTATTTTTCCCAAATGACTAGAGCTGCTCGGACGACAAACCAAGGGGAAGCCGGACCCTTGGCAAAGGAATCTGGAAGGAAATGTAAGAAGCCTAAAGCCAACCCTGGACCTGGCTTGTCTAAACAGCCAGAATTGCCAGAGATGACTTCCACCGTCCAGTGAGTTGTCTAGGGGACGGAAGGAGATTTCAGGGGTGATCAGCAACCATGTGCATGTTGACTAGGAAAGGAGAGGAAATGGAAGAGTCAGAAGGGGAAGTTCTTGTTTATTTTTCTTTACTTTTATATAGTGCACAGTGCTTTGAAAATAACAAGAACATAGAAATGAAAAATAACTCACAATATCCCCACAAAACCTATCAATTTTCTATGTGCTTTTCCCATTTATACTTAACTTTACAAAGTTGTAAACATTATGGAGATTCTCTCATGTGTTTTCTTCTTTATGTAACATTATATTAACAAATGGTTTCTCTTGCAGTGTGTATTCCTCATAATAATACTTATTTCTAGAGGCTTCACATTATTCAGAAGGCAATGATCATAATTCAGCTGGCCTGATGTGGGGCATTTAGATTGTTTCTTACCTTTGGCTATTATAAATAAAGTTGTTATGAGCATCTTTTTGCATATGACTTTGTAACCTCTTGAAATATTTCGCCCACACAAATTCCTGGCAGTTCAATCACTAGGTGAAAGAGTACAAACATTTTTAAAAATTTTGAAAAATACTGCCCAACTGATTTCTTATAACATTGGAATAATTGAATAATATCACCACCATCTTGAGAGAAAACTAGAAAAAAACCTAAATTATGTTGTTAAAATGTTACCTCATTATAGTTTTAAGTTAAACTTTTCTGATTGCTTCCAAAATTGAATATATTCACATATATTTGATCTGTTAATTACATTTTCTCTTATGAAAACCATGTTCTCAGTCTTTTGTTGGCCATTCATGTACTGGAGTTTATAATTGTTCTAATTGAACCTTTGAGTAAGTTATGTAATTCAGGAAATATCCTCCTATTTTCACCAGGTTTTATTCAGGTACTTGAAGTACTTTGTTAAACAGAAGAGAATAAAGCATAGAATGTGCATGATTTTATTTTCAATCTTTGTTCAGAAAGACTATCATTGTAGCTTCTGTATTTTTGTGTATAGGCTGCTAGATTCAACATCAAAAATAATAGGGAAAGAACACAAGATTCTGGATTTGAAATCAGAGAGCAAATATAATTTGAATCTTGGGCTGCTTGGAGTAGATTTCTAAGTTAGGCTTAAAATCTTTTAAATTGTACACCAGTCCCTTTAATGCCACAGTAATGTTAATTTCGCGGGGGCTTGATTTGGTAAACAAAAAACCAAACTGTCAGGGTGTGAGGATGTTCAAATTATGACATTTTTCACAGCATGTGAAAAACTACAATTGCCCTACAGCCAAGCTTTAATGCTCTAAACCTGTGACCTTGAGTCTGACTTATTTGTGTTAGGGGCATCATGCAAGATAATTCTCAAGTCTCTCTCCCTTTTGAGCAAATTCTGAGATACCCTGTCTTTGCAATTTTGTATTGCATTTCCAATGCTTTCGTGTTTGTATCAGAACTTGGACACCCACCCACCTCTCCAAAAAAAAAAAGAAAAAAGAAAGAAAAAAGTAATTCCTAGCTGAAACATACCAGACCAGTTCCTGTAACCCTCAGAATTGTATAGTCGCTGAGGGGGTTTGTCAAAATTTGTTTCCATTTTCGGATCCTGTCATTCATTCTGTTAGCTCATCGCAGCTGTGCTCTACTCTTTTTCACTGTTCTTCAGTTTTTGAGCATAAGAAAAATAAATGAAGAAAGATTTGTAAGGGAGGGAGGAAGTGCTGCTAGCAGATAGTGAAAATAACTGTCACGATGGGATATGTGGATTTAAGAACAGTTCATTAGAAAAACCTTGGCACTTGGTATTAACATTGTAAAAACACTGGCTTCTTTTATTATCAAACTTCTTTGAAATATGAAGGACTTATATAGGATACATATTTACTTTTCCTTTCATATCCTCCAGAACACTTAGAATTTCTACCACTTTGGGCTATTCATGTTCCATAAATTCTATATACTGAATTTTTCTTGTTTTCCTAACACATTTATCTTACTGTACTCTTTCCCGTAATTCACAGATTTTGTCGTGATTATCTCTTAAAATGCTTGAATCAGCCCAACTTTCTCCTTTCATATTTCTAGTACTAAATGTTTATGTTGGGATCAAGCCCTTCTGCTGAGCTCTGAACATGTATATCTGACATTGTTTATATTTATGAAAAATATTTCACGCCCTTTAAACATATCCTATAGCTAAGCAAGTTCACAATTTTCTCCAAATCTGGACCTCTCCTAGTGTTCCCATCTCATCCATCTAATGGACGCCCAAAATCTTAATGGCATCTCTGAATGTATTTGATCTTTCACATTGCATAGCCAATCGATTATCATGTCTGCTAATTCTAATTTTTAATGTCTCAAATATCATCATTTCAGTCTCTTTTGGTTGTCATTTTCCTAATCTATGTCTTCATAATCTCTTACATGGACTTTTATAAATGTCTCCTAATGCAAATCCCACCTTCTAGCTTTTCTTTTTCCAGTTGAAACCAGCAGAATTTTTTCAAAAGTCATCACTTTACTCTCATGCTTAAAAATGTTTGAGGATTCTCCATTATCTTTGACATGATTTAAAGACCCGATTCCTGACTCTTTGAGACCCCCACTTTCTACTAAACCATTCTACATCTTCAATGATCCAGTCACTCTTAATTGCTTTCTGTGCTCCAAGAACACCTTACATTGTCACACTTCCATTTCTCCTTTTTTTCCTCAACTAGTGGCCAATTCTAAGAAGGCTTTAAGATTTAACTCAAAGGTCACCTACTCTGTGAGAGTCTCTCATTATTCTCTTCTCCTGGTTCATATTCTCACTTCTATTTCCTATAAAGTTAGGCATTTTCTCTTACTTCTATAGCAAATCGTGTATAATTCATTGTGGTATATATCCCATATTACTCATAGATGTTATTTATTACTTCGTTTTCTATATTAGATGGAACATCTTTGAGGGAAGAGACTGGCAATCATGGCGGTCGTGTTATATCAACCCTACCACTTAATGTGATAGTGCCCAAATAGGTGCGCTGAGTGAGTAAAAAGTAAGTGAGCAGTGTGCTTTATCCTTTCAGTTACTTTGTCTCCAGTCTCCCTAATTAATTGGTTGGCATTGGATTTTTCATTTTCCCCCCAGAAGGACTTAAGCCCCAGGAGCATGATTATTTTAACTTTTAAATTCCCTTTCCTTTCAACAAGATTCCTTTAAACATTTTAAAGTTGTGATTTGACTACTTTGCACAAAGAAATTATAGTCAGCAGACTTTAAAAATGTTTTATGATGATGGTCCAACCTACTCAGAGACTCAATATTGCTGTGTTTCTTTTTCTATAGGCTGTTCTTTTTGGGAGAGATCTATCCTGCAGCCTTAGAATGTTAACTTTTCAGTTTGTTATCAGAAAATTCCACAAGGCTCCTCTGCAGCCTTGTCATATTTAATCCCTTATTGCTTTTTAAACATTTTTTAATCTCCTCAGGAGTCCTCCAATTTTTACCATATAAGCATCATCCCTCTTTGATGATTCTTTGTGTAAAAGTTTCTTGATTCTTTTTTTTTTTTTTATCTTGGCCTTTAGCGTCCATCTCTCATTTTCTTTACCACCTTTTTTTTTGTCTTTTATGCTTTTATTTCTGTGCCTTTGGCCTGCTTCAAATTCTGCTACTTCCCTCCTTTTTGAGAGCTCTTACCCTTCCTGCCTATTTTCTAGGTAGTCAGTTTCCATGTCTGGTGCAGTCTATTATCTTTCTTTGTGCCCCAACTTCCACTTCCTTACACATACATACATTTATTCATATTTTTTTTTCTTTTTCTTCTCTGGGTAACTTTATATAGTCTATTATAAACAATAGAAATCCATTACTTTTCCGCCAATGTTGTGCTTGCTCCTCCTCTCTGCTCATTGTGTCTGCTTGCTGTTGCTTTTTCTAGTATCTTTATTTCCGTCTCCATTTCTTACACAAGTACCCTTATTTATCCTGTAATCATTGGCTGTTCAGTATTAGTTTACCTTTCACCCCAAGCCCCTGAAAATGACTCACCTTACTAATACACTTGATGTATGATATGGGGTCATAAAGCAATGGGTGGAAGAATTAGAACATTTTATATTTTGCAAGGTAGAGAAAACTGGCCAAGTATTTGGAAAAAAAGCCTCGCCTTATGCGATACACTGCAGTAAACTCTAGATTAATTCATGATATATCTAAATAAAATAAGAAATTATAAATGGTCAAAGAAAATATAATTGAAGAATTAATAGGTTGGGGAAAAACTTTCAAAGCATAAAAGCAATGAAAAAAATCACCAAGTAAAAATTCTATATATTTGTGTGCAGAAGTTATCATATTTTCTATATGCCAAAAACATAACAATAGTAAAATTAGCAGACAAATTAGAAAATATATATAATGAATATGACCAAAGGTTAGTGCTTTTAATATACAGTTAGCTAACAATAATGTAACAAAAATGACAGTAAGTGGACAAAATGCATAGACAGTTCACAAAATTTTTAATATCAAATATAGTAATTGAGGAAAAGTGAACACTATTTCTTATACTATTGTACATATAGTGAAATGAATATATTTACATCTACACATAAACACATAAAACATACTATATACATGAACTGTAAATTATTTACATTATAACCTTCTGAATATGTATGCTAAGAAAATGTAGATAAAAAGCTCACAGTAGCATTATTTATGTGAGAAAATAAATAATTAAATGTCCACTAAAAAGAATATATTTACAAACATCCTTAACACAATGAAATCTATGGGTTGGGGATTTAGCTCAGTGGTAGAATGCATGCCTAGCAAGTTCAAGGCCCTGAGTTCGGTCCCCAGCAGCCCCTGCAAAATATAATGCAATATAATACTACTAAGTTTTGAAAAAAATCAATTCTCATGGAGATATTAATAATATGATATACAATAAAAATACAAATAACTGTGTATGCAAAATGGTATCCATTTTTAAAAAATATGTATGTACAAAAGAATCAAGAATATATATATCAAAGTATTGGTGGTGGTATGAATAATTTTATTTATAAAAATAGTAAAATTATCAAATTTTCTTATGATCATATTTTACTAATAATATATAAAACTTTATTTCATAATGGAAATGCACAACTCTACTTGTTTTCTTTTGGCTTGTATGTTCTTATTTTGTATTGCTTTGGAATTCTTGGAGCCTTATAAAATTTTTAAAAATTAAAAGAAAGTTCTCTTAACTGATTTTTGCATCTCTCAATTTTTTATAATCTCTTAGCCCCTTTTCCAGATATGTTCTCTAATAAGGGATTCTTCTATTTTCTTCCAAAGGCCTGCCTCCTTTGCCTTCTGCCTTCTGTTGCTTTCTTCCCCTTCTCCACTTCCTTCCTCTGATATCCCTTTCTCTCCTTCTTTTCTTTACCTTCTTCTTCCTATCCTTTACCCTGTCTTCTGTTCTGACCAACTCTGTCTACTTTACTTTCTTTTTTCAAAATTTTATTTTAATGGTACATTTTAGATGTACATAGTGGTAACATTCATCATAGGGAATTTGTACCAGTACATGATATATCTTGCTGCTTCTTTTTTTCCCATTCCCCTCTCCTCTCTTCAACCCCTCCTCCCTCCTTATTTACAAAGGCTTTGTTTCCATTCTTTCCTTCTATTCCTTATTTCTCTTCTATGTTCCTTTCCCCTCCCCCATCCCTTGTTTCCCTTCTCATTTGAACACTTACTTCCCTTTCCCAATATAATACATTTTAGTCTTTATTTAGACTTTTAGTTTCCCACACTAGAGAATGTGATATTTAAACATGTGTGTCTGATTTTTTCACTTAAGAGTATGATCTCAAGATGCATCCATTTAAAAATTTTTGCCAGCTATTCCTCTGACAAAGGACTAATATCTTGAATATATAGAGAACTCAAAAAAATCAGACACCCCAAATTTAAAGATCCAATCCAAAAGTGGACAGCTGAAATGAATAGACACTTCTCAGATGAAGAAGTAGAAACAACAAATAAACATATGAAAAAATGTTCAACATCACTGGTCATTTGAGAGATGCAAATTAAAACAACACTGAGATTCCATCTCACTCTAGAAAGAATGGCTGTTATCAAGAAATCAAGCAATAACAAATGCTGGAGGGGCTGTGGGGAAAAAGAAACTCTTCTCCACTGTTGGTAGAAGTGTAGACTAGTGCAACCACTATGGAAATCAGTGTAGAGATTCCTCAGAGAACTAGGACTAGAGGTTCCATCAGACCCAGCGATTCCCCTTCTTGGTATCTTTCCAAAAGAATTAAAAGCATCATACCACGGTGATACATGCACACTCATGTTTGTAGCAGCACAGTTTGTAATAGCTAAATCTTGGAAACAGCCCAAATGCCCATCAACCGAGGCATGGATAAAGAAAATTTAGTTTTTTAATACAATGGAGTGCTATTCTGCTACAAAGAATAATAAGCTCTACTTTACTTTCTTTGCTTACTCTTTTCCATTTATCTTTGCTTTTTGCCTTTTTTTATATTTTTCCATGTGAATTCTTTTTATTTTCCAATAACTTTTCTTCATCCCATTTATCTAACATTTTTTTTTTTTGGTGGGCACTCTGGACATACTGAAGTGCTAGAGTCACATAATCTTTCCTCTTCCTCTTTTGTTAAGAAAAAAAATCCTTCTTATAATGCGATCAGCACTTGTCTTTAGGCTTTGAGAGTCATTTTGCTGATATATGTTCATTTTACTTTTACTATAACCCTTAGACTCTCTTGTGACTCCATTTTACATTGGTGCACTTGATTATTCTTTCCTTTGTGAATTACATTATGTTGATAAACGCTTTATTGAGTCTTATTTTATTTATTCCTGTCCATTTAAAAATTTTATCTTGCTCACTCTCTGTTATGCCTATTCTGAAATGTTCAGGAGCACCTGAAAATTTTATTAACATCCTATCTCTTCTATGCTTCCAGTAGTAAATGAAAATATGGAATTCTATTGAACTTAAAGTGGACCCCAAAGAGACCTACTTGGCACATCCCCTGAATCTAGTATTGAACTGTTAGTAGCAACTCTTTATACTCAATTTGTTTTTACTAGTTTAGTACCTACACTATCTATCTCTGACACTTCAACCTAATTCACATTCTTTTAAAAATTTGCAAGCCCAAATCTTCACCAACATTTTTCATGTATTCAATTTATTTTTGTTACGCATGATTTATTTTTGAAAAAACTCATGACAACTACTACTTTTTTCCTTAATTCTTTGGAATCTAAGGAGATCATTATTAAAGGCTTTACCTATTGTGTTGGGTGTTCATTGAGCAGATTCAGTAGCAAACTTGCTGATTTGTTGCTCTCTGGAGTCGTGTTTTTCTACCCCTGAAGCACCCCCATACTTTCTGGAGATCCTGGATATTCAACACGCTACCAAAATAATTGTCTCTTGGATCTGTACAATACATCTTCCAGCTTCTCTGCCTTCAGAAGATTATCCTTTGTCCATAATATGTGTTACAAGAAAGAGGGGAGGGGAAGGGGATAAAAAAGGAATCAAAATGTGTTATGTACATATTCCAACTCCTTGTGAGGAATGTGATCATTATGTACTGCAGACATGTACTAATAAAAAATGAAAACATGAAAAAGAATAAGATATTTTCTTTTCTTCCTCTTCAGAGCTTAGCTTTAAAACAATTTGTTTATTTAATATGGATAGTCCATTTGTTTTGTTGAACGTTTGTTTCTTAAGATCAAAGCGTTATTTGTTGTTCAAATCTTTGGAGTTCCTACTCCACTCCCCTTTAACATGCCCAAAACACCCCTCAAAGCTCTCTACCATAGGAAAGGATTCTTGTCTAACCTGGATATGGCCAAGGCATTTCTAACTATGACACAAATTGCAGAGAGAAAAATATCGATAATGTTGATGATGTATTAGTCAGTTTTTCATCCCTCTGACCTGATATACACAACTTAAAGGAGAAAAGGTTTTTGGGGGCTCAAAGTTGCAGAGGTGAGCTGGTTCCAAAGCAGAAATATGGTGAACT
>PVJO010024883.1:0-23636 GCA_004026905.1 Hystrix cristata
TCTGTTCCACTGGTCCTGGGGTCTGTTTTTGAGGCACTCTGATAATTAAACAAAGCAAACAATTCTGGCCAACATTTTTTCTCTTTGCTATTGATAGTTTCATGTAAAACCTTATACAGTAACATTTTCCAGATGCGAAGAGGTAGATCTTTTCTCTGTGTTCCTTTCATTCTTTTTCTAACTTTCAGGTAAAAAATACCTTAAATCAGCCATAAGTTGGCTTCGAGTCAATTGTTAAAATTCTGCAGTTTAAAGGCGAGGGGGGTGGCTTTAGCCCCTGTTCTGTTGGAATTTGCCTTCCTACAAGGTGAAGCCATGAGACCTATTAACCTCCCACTTGAAGTAAACGCCTGCCTGTTCTCCCTGCACCCCTGGAACCTGTGCGCTCAGAAGCGTGGGAGGGAACCTGCGGCAAGTGTTCTCCGGCCACCGTTCAGGGCCTGACTGTCCTCAGGACATCCAGTTACCTTGCATTTACAGGTCGTGCAGGGAGATCTAGCCATCGTCCACACCGCACCGCTAAGCCTCGAAACTCCAGAGTTGTCCAGGCAGGTCTTTCTGATGTCATAGGCGACGTTATCAGCCAGGCAGGGGTCACTGATACAGCGGGGACAACACTCCCCTTCTAAGAGCGCTGTGTACTCACAGCTCAGATCGGGGCAGGCGAGTGGCCAGCAGTCTACCTCTCCTTCCTGTGGAGAGAAAGCCAAAATGACTCATCATCATTCGTACCCACATTATTTCCCAAATCCCAGAAGAGGAAGTGAGTGTAGTACTTTGCCTCATCTCCACATTAAATATTTCTAGTTGGCATCGTCAGGGGTACAACTCATTCTCTCCTTGAAGAAATCCCACAGATACCGCCTTCTTCAGGATGATTTTGCTGACCACCTATTTTACACTCTGTAGAGAGTTAAGTCAGCTTCTCCATGTGCCAAGTACAGCCTCCAATTCTTCTCATCAGGATACTTCTAATCGGATTATAATTATTAGTACAGTTGCACATTACATGTCAAGGTTTGGGCTGGTTTTCTGATGTTGAGCCCAGTTTTTGTCAATACATGTTACTAAAGCGAATGCATAAATAGATGGTGAGATACTGGATAATGTATAAAGAGATGTTCTTTTCTCTTGAGGTCAAAAGTGGAACCCAAAGCACAATATTTCAACACCTTCATAAACTGCTAGTTTCAAGTTTAAAGGTAGACCTTTCCAGAGAGAAATGGTTTCAGAAGGGTTTTGGAATGTAATGCGTGATGGGTGAAATCTCCCCGTTACAGTTCAAATGGACCTTCTCTAAGGCCCCGTGCTCGACACCCACCGCTCCACTGATCTGCCCATGACACGATGGTTTCTCTAGCAGCCTCTTCTGCTACAGAGAATCCACATTTAACTCTTCAGTCAGTGCTGAAAGATGAGGGGCTTCCACAGGGATAGGTAGTAACCGTCTTGTTCACTACTGTATCATCCAAAGTCTGGCATAGGCAAACTCTAGATAAATACTTATTAAATATCACCCATATTATTCTCAAGAAAATGTTAAGTTAGTGTTTATTAGTTCTGTTCTTCCAAAAAATATTCACCTTGGAGTCTAGAGATGGAAGACACGCTTTTGAAATCCTATCTATGAAAACTTAATGTGCAAGATTAACACCACTTCTTTTGGTTACCTGAGGGGTGCCTTCTTGGAAAAGGAACATAGTTTTCCAGAATGGTATGAAAACCAATCATATATCTGTATTGGAAAATTATTTTGGACCGGGGATTAAACCCAGGGCTTTTGTACTGATGTACATCCTCAGCCCCTTTTAAAATTTCTAAAATTTTGAGGCAGGGTCTCACTAGGTCTCACTAAGTGCCCAGATGGGCTCACAGTGTTGCCTCCACCTTCCAGAGTGCTGGGATTACAGGGGGGCACCACTGTGCCTTACTGGCTACATTGGTCCTTGGATGGGAATTTGAAAATTAAAAAGGCTGTGATTCTAATTTCTGAGTCACACTCCTCAGGGTTAGGAAGAATTGAGAAGAATCTAGGTTACTATGATGATCTTCAAAAAAAAAAATAATGCTCAAGGGCCGGGGATTTAGCTCAGTGATTAGAGTGCTTGCCTTGGAAGCACAAGGCCCTGAGTTCAATCCCCGGCACCACA
This sequence comes from Hystrix cristata, assembly GCA_004026905.1. Classification (NCBI taxonomy): domain Eukaryota; kingdom Metazoa; phylum Chordata; class Mammalia; order Rodentia; family Hystricidae; genus Hystrix; species Hystrix cristata. Next base: position 2,151 of record PVJO010024883.1, read on the forward strand.
AAAAAAAAAAAAAAAAAAAAAAAAAAAAAAAAAAAAAAAAAAAAAAAAAAAAAAAAAAAAAAAAAAAAATATGACTTTAACATTTACCTGGAGATTTTAGAAAGTCTAATGGAAAGTGAGAAGATGAGTCTCTGAATGCTTGTTTTCATCCGGTATCCATAGACTCAATAATTTATTTCAACAAAAGTTAAACACTCCGCTAAGAGTTTCCATTATAAGTTAATTCCATAGTTGTGAACTCCTCAATGATGGAAAAATAACATTTACTATTATAAGGTATCTAAAATCTCTTCCCATATGTAGCAATCACTTTTTGTGGAATAATTCAAAACAGAACAAACCGAGTCTAGAAATTAAGCCTTTTCTCTGGACTCTTTCAAATCTGATCATCCATTAGTATCCCTGTATTAATAACTAAAACAACCTTCACTTTTTTCTGTATGAACATTTAGCTTCTAAAACAGATTCTTCATGGTAAAGAATAGAAACAATATCAGCAACTGTGCACTAAACACCTTCTATGGGTCAAGCACTGTATTTGTCGTTTGCATACCTTCTCTATACTTTCTAACAGCCTCAGAAAATAGTTATAGGTGCATCTGTATATATGTGCAGGAGAGAATGACCAAGTGAGGTGCTGGGACTTGCTCTCGGTAATCACACACACAGTAGAAACAGGATTGGATTCTAGGTCTCTGTCATTCAATCTCTGGTATTTCCACTATGTCTTGTTACCTCTTGTATTGGAACCTTTAATGATCATGTCAAAATACATAAAGGATTTGGCTCTCTGAGGACTGTAAGTACCTGTCTAGGCTCTGAAAGCAATCTGTTTTGGAGGGATTTTTTTTGTTTTAGTCTGGATTTTCTAAAAAGTAACAGCTGTAAACTAACATTGCTCGAGCCGAACCTGTTCCATTAATATGTTCTTTAGGATTTACACACATCTGAATTTCTTTAGGCAGAACACATGCCCCTTCGTTAAGCACAGCCCTGCAAATGTCTGCACAGTACTGCACACAGCTGGGAACCAGAGTGCACAGGCGAATGAGCCTGCGGCCTGTCCCCAAGCAAAGGGACGACACCTCCACAGCAAGCTGACCTACCAGACATCGACAGTGCTGGCAGCTGTGAGTCCAATTGTCTCCACTTCGATAGAGTTTGCGTCCATTTTGATCTAAACATTGACTTGTGACCCTGGTGTCGCACTCTGGGCAACAAAAAAGGTCAACACTTGGATTCTGGCAATCGCAAGCTGTCCGTCGGCAGAGTATCTTCCCGTCCTATTTAGAAATGAGATTAAGAAAGCGTCACCAATAGGGAAATGTGGGGACAGCCATACTATGAGAACCCACCTTGCAAATACTTTGCAAAGCACATCGAAAAGATTTCTTAGAGTCTTAGCACCTAGTCACCTCCCGTTTTGCTCAAAACAGATGCCTGTTAGTGCACTCCTGAGAACATATCCTTTCTTTCCCCCACATTCCCTACAAAGCCACCCAAGCCAAAATGTAGACACTTGTAAGTTTGACAAAGAAATCAATAGGTTCCTTGAAAATGTTTTCCGTATTTCCTTAACTATCATATTTCTGAATAAGAATTGTAGCTCCCTAGGTAGATTAAAAAGTTACATTTGAGTGGAGAGTTGTGCTGCTATGTTTTCCTAGTTTATAGGGATACCACTTAACAGGTTCCTTTACAATCATCCCATTTTCTTCCTATCCCACACTCGAAGGAAGTCTGATCGGGCCCTTATTACAAAAGAGTTAACTGAGGCCCAGAAAGGGTAAATGACTTACCCAGGAGCTCATGTGTACCAGTAACTCTGAGCAGCAGCAACAGATCCTGTGGCTTTAAAACAATTTTTCTTCTACATGACAGTCTTTGGGTTGTTTATTAGAAGTGATTATAAGTAGATGCTGCCTTCCCTCTGGAAGCAGTTCACCAAGTTACAGACACAAGACAATTTCTAGAGCCCTGACAACTCATAGACAGAAAGCATTGAAGGTCAACAGCACTAAGCATTAAGATCGAATATTTTTCAGCACGTCGCTTATTGTGACCATGTGTCACAGCAATTTCCCACCCCAGACAATAAAGTTAAATGCAAGGTAAGGCCTGTGGTCACCATTTAGGTTATAATTATTTTGATAAATATTCACAAAACTAAAGAATCACAGGGCTAGGGGCTACCTTGGAGGACACATAACCAGTCTTCTCTGTAGCGACGTTTAAGAGTCATCGATCCTAAAATTAAAATGCTCCATAGGTAGGGAAAAGATATGTTATTAAAAATTAATAAACAATTTTGACCTCTATAGCCAGACAACTATAATGAAATAGTTAGAAACATAAAGGCAGCTAGATTCCAACAGTTAAGGCGACAAAGGCAAAGAGACTGGGTCCGGGAAGGTCCCCAGGTAATCTGACTAACATAAACAAATTCCCCCTTTTGATTCTCACATCTATATAACCTGGCCCTAAGCCACTCACCCGTAATTTCAAAGAAAAGTCACATAGCCAACCAAATTCCAAAGGGCTGACCCAAGGAGCAAACCTCAATAAAAAGGAGCTACAAATGAAAGGCCCATGAGTATTTGGTATTTTGGTTTCAAATGCTCCCTACTCCTCCGAGTAGCTATCTATCATCTCCTTTTCTCCCTTTTTAACCACTTTTAAATAAATTGTTCTCTACATAAATTGTCTTCTCTTAATTAAAAAAAAAAAAAAAACACGCTCCAGGCTGAAAGAATTTAGCCCTCTGGGAAGAATTTCAAACATGCTCCTTTGTACATGTCTTAACATTAATAATGGGGTGGTATATCATCATCTCTGCATTGTTCTTGGTTCACAGCCTTGGTAACCATAGAATTCCCAATACCTTCTATCATATTTCAACTCTTCACTTCTTAGAGGAGTTCTGATGTGTTCGTCGAATTGTCTCACTTCTGGGTTAAGTGTCTCCAACTTCTGATCGATTCTCAATAGTTTTCCCTTTCTCTGTCATGTCTGCTTCCTCTTTCAATAGTTTTGAGTATTTCTTATCATCATTGTTACCATCATTATCTACCACAAATTGAACTCTTACTCTGTGCCATATATTGTGCTGATTTCTTTATATGTATTATCGCATTTCATTCCGATAATCTGTGAAACAAATTTCAATCTTCATTTCTCAAATAAAGGAGCTGAGAGAGAACTAAATATACGTCTTGAGCAGCAGGGTGAACTGGGATTCATGCCACTTTGTTTTAAGTGCTGCACTTTCTCTACTGCAGGCTGATTTCAATATTTACTTTCTTACTTTGGTTATGTCACAGCGTTGACTTATATTGAGTTTAATGAAGACTAAAACCTCATTAAGCCCCATCCCATTGTGTGCAGTTGGTTGTTTAGGGGCAGTGAATATATTATTGATGTTTATCCCTGTTGCATTTCACCTTGCTAGATCCATTTCATCTCTCTTGTCTTCCACAATGTTTTCCAAATGTTCTCTCTGTCATCTGCCGTAGACTGCCCTCCTTCGTGGCTTAGTGACATTGAACAGGGGATGGACCTCCCCGCAGCCTTCAACTACTTCATCCATAACAATGCTGAATCAGACAGAGCTTGCTGAGATAAATGTAGTGTCAGCTAAAGTGGAAACTTTTAAAAGCTTTACATTCTTTATAGAGAATGAAAAGGAAATGCTACGTACACAGGTAACAAATTAATAGGCTGAAAAACACCTTCCCTCAAATTGCACGTACTGGCTTTGCTATACACAAAGATAGGAAATCATCATGTTCCACAAATACTTGTGTGTGTGCGTGCACACACACACACACATACACACAGACAGAGACACAGAGAGAGACAGGAACAGAGAGACAGAGAGACTCTAGAGTAGAGTGAACTGGGTCAGAGAATTCAGCTAGAATTCAGCTGTTCTAGAACCGCCCAGACCCCAGGAATCTTCCACCAAGAGGCTTTTGGTCTGCAGCTCATATAACATTATTTTAACTTATTAATATATTTTCTGTAACCGTGGCTCCAAATGGGAATCTGGAGATTTATTTTGAGCCAAGAGAAGCTAAGAAAAGCAGTGACAGCTGCGAGCCACAACCACACATCAGCTCAGCTTTCTGTGGCACTGTATTACTCCCCCGAGTTTAAAGGGTCTGGGCCTCCAGAACGGACAGCCCAAGTCCAAGAACAGTATCAACACAGGAATAAACTCATTCAGAGGAGGATCCTGTACTTCCGGCAGCGAGACCCAATCAGACCGTCTGCCTTCTTCTTACATGGTGATTAAAAGAACGAATAAGAATAAATGGGGGTTGTACAAAGTAGGACAAGTTCCCTTCTCTTGGATTATGTAAAAATGCCAAATAGGACCCTCTTAGCTTCTAATGTGTCTCAGAACAGAGGCTGTGCTCACTTCGGCTTTCAATTACAGGGTAACTATCAATAAGATGATTTTTAATAATGAAAATGTCACAGGTGACTGTGCTAATTCAATGAGAATGTGATTATAAAAGCACAATGACAGTAGCCACGAAATTTAGAGAGAACGGAGGCCACAAATTGTGAGTGATCTCTGAGGCTTTCCCACAGCTTGAACTCTATTCCTGTAGGGCCGACAGCACGATCCTCACTTAAATGCCAAAGACATCATGCCACCCTTCTGCCTCAGGAGCTGCGTGTTTCTATGCAGTTCTGTCATTACAAGTTCAATGGCAAGCACTTAAGAAGTATTGCAATATTTAATTTGTTTCTGAATTTCTAAAAGTGGGCTGTATGCTTTGCTGGCAAATTTAATTTTTTTTTTTTTTTTGTGGTATCGGGGATCGAACTCAGGGCCTTGTGCTTGCAAGGCAAGGACTCTAATCACTGAGCTAAATCCCCAGCCCTGCTGGCAAATTTAAAAATGAATTTTTTGTTATCACCATGGAAAATACAGGTTTTGTAAATTACACATTTTATTACCAAATAGTTAACGTACTGACACATTTACTCCAGATTTCACACAATTAATTAATTTTTTTCTCCTACTGAGTTTTGAAAATTTAAATCAAGAATGTGGGCTTTGGTAAAATTATGTAAATCGAATGGAATTATAAACTAGAAAGTCTAAAACTGATCTATTGTCTGCTTCTATAAATAATGTCTCGTTGGAAAACAGTTTTCAATATACATTTACTTACCATCTATGGGTACTTTCACACTACAGTGGCAGAATTCGAGGACTTTATGGAATCTCCTGGGAAACACGTAGACATGCAAATTCCTGTGCCCCAACCTATAACTACTGAAAATGGGGGTTGAGTCAGTGATCAAAATGTCAAAAGCCCTCCAGGTGACCCCAGAGCAAATGAGAGTTACAGAACTAAGGATGGAGAAACAACATAACCTAGCCAACTAGGGGGTTAGCATGGTATAACACTCTCTTGCAATCAAAAAAGCAAGGCTGGAACCAGAAAATACAGTCAGGGAAGCAAAAATGAAAATCTTGTACCCTGACAGGACCCCACAAGTTTTTAGGGCTGAACTAAACCTGCCACCAGATTTGTCTTTCAATGAATAAGAAACACAATCTTAGGGATGCATAGGCAACGCCTACTGTCAAAAACACTTCACAGAAGAAGGTGTTGGTAATGCTGCTGGTGCTGCTGGTTGGGTTTAGAAAGCAAAGCAATCATTCTTACGAGCGCATCCCAGGAACCTGGGTACCTAGTTTCTTACCTTGGCCCCAGGCACAGACTAATTCATCCCTGGCCTTCTAAAGAGAAATGATGCCCTGCTCAGAATGCCAGGGCCATTGTATTGCCAGCCCCTTGGAAATCAGAAGTGTCCCTCCTTGGCAAGAAGAGACACTGAGTCCTTTAGGAGCCCCTGGCACGGCCTTCCTCAGTTTCTGGGCTAAGGTTCATCAGAAGCCAGGGCAAGGGGCCATCTTTGTCAACAACTTCACCCCAAGATCTTCCCCATTTTGCCTTTCCCCTTCCCTTCTGCACTATCACCGCAGTTTGTCTGGGACCTTATGAAAATACGGCAGGTCATTGGTTATTTGTGGTATTGCTTTCCATACTCCTGTAATCCCAAGAAAAATTCAAGGTCTGTTGCTACTTCAATCTAGCATTTAGCTGCAAGAAGTGCTATTTACTTAAAAAAAAAACCTGAATGAAAAGCATAAAAATAAAATCTAGTCTTCATCATTTGTTCTCTTTCTTCCACTAGATTTTCCTGGTTTTGATGAAAGGACTATCATCCCACATTAGTCACAGTAGGGACAGTCCAAGGGCTCAGTAGGTGTCTACTAGCATGGATGATGTGAATCACATACATCCTCTTTTTTTCTGCACCTATGATAAAGTTTAACCCATAAAGTAGGAATAGAATGAGATTAATAACAACAGTTAATAACACAACAGCTATAACAATACACTGTAATACAAGATGGATGAATGTGGCCTCTCTTGTCCTCAGGTTATTTTACTGTCCCTGTCCAAATTCTTGTGGCTCTGCTTGATGACACAGGGCCTGCACGCTGAGATGAGTGAGGTGGGGGACGCTGGTGGTGGAGGACAGTCTTAGGTTCTGACCTAAGTGTTGCTTGCTGCTTCACTTGGTCTTAGCTAAAAAGCCAAAATGTGATGTGGCAGAAGTGCTACTTGAAAGCAAGCACCACAACACCACAACAATCCGTGTGATAACCATGATGGCTTCCACCCAACCAAAGATACCTACATCAGGCAATGGAATGACTCACGTCCGAGTCTGAGTGGAGCAGATGACACAAAATTTCACCTGCCTACTCAGAACAGCAAGGAATTTAATGTTTATGAATTATTGCTGTAATTTTCAGTTTAATATTTTTGGACTGTGGTTGACCACACTGTAGGAAGTGAAGCTACAAATAACAGGCGCCTGATGTGGCACCCATTAAAAGTGTAGGTGCACGTGTGGGTGGACACATGACTGCAGCTAACAGCAAGTGAGCAGAAGCCTGCTTGCAAGCTCTGGATCTTTCTCTTGTCGGTGATACATGAACTCTGTTCACCCAGAAAAACAGGCAGCTAAGGCTCAAGACACCCGGGATCTTCTGTTTTGTCCGCAGCACAGGAAAAATGCACAGAAGCTCAGTCCCCGGCATCATTGGTCACCGGCACCGTCATGTCACTTCTGCCTCTCCCCTCATGTAACCTTACCTCTGTCCCCCTTGCGGGCTCTACACTGTTACTCTCCACCTTCATCTCAGCCTAGGTGATTCTGTCTAGTTGGCGTCATTCTCCTCAGGCCATCTGTCACACTGTCAGTAAGGCCTTGATCGGGGCACGCTGACCACTGGCGTGAGCTGTCAGGATCCTTACTGCACACAGGGAGAAGTCTCAGCTCCGTGCATGGCTCTCATGTGGGGCCTTCTCTAGGGACTCATCACTAACTATTCCCTTCCCATACTCTACTTGCTCCTAATAGTCTGATCACCTCATTTACCTCGTACCTCTAACACCATATATACGCCTACGCTTCTGCATCTTTGCTTTGGCAGTTCCTTCTGTTTGGGTTTCACGTCTTCCCCTTCTCTATTTGGGTAAATTCCTCATTCAAGGGTCATTTTTCAGGAAAGTCATTCTCCCTTTTGCAGCTTTCATAACATGCTTCCTTTTGTCCATCTTCCTATAGCAAGTGACTCAGGACTACCACAGGATGACAGCAGACAGACCGTAAAACCCTTTCCTTCTCCATCTCCACGACTTCCAACCCAAATGAAACTACTCACACTAAAACGCTCATTTTCTAGGACTCCTTTACTTGCCCAGGTAACACATGTAGAAAATAAATGTGTTCTTAAGGGCCTGGACAAGTTTATGAACAGAAAAGTCACAGATAGATGTCTATGGAACACATTTGTGATGTCACCAAGATTTAGGCACCAAGACCAGGGTGATTTTTTTTTTAACCCGTGTTTTTGTAATCTAGATAATGCTGAAAGAACCTGGGTTCTAAATCACCCAGCAATATTCTCTGCCTAATCAACCAAATGGTCTGAAGTTGCGCAAAGCCTTATTATTTCCAAGGAAGGGCTCCAACGGTAAAGAAAAGCTGAAATCCATCTGCACTGGCCAGGCTTTGTCACTGAGCTGCATTCATCTGTGGACACGCTGCTAGGCCTTGCTTTCATTTGACAGGAAACATCACCAGCATAGCCGGTATACTGACTCCCGAGGCGAAACTGGCCTTTTAGAACAACTTTGACTCTGCTTCTCTCAGGGGTCAGCCTTGACCTTCTTTATTGGCTTGTGTGATTCTGCTCTTGTACGCTTTGCTTTTTATGTAAAATTAAAACATCAAGGTTATGACTGAAAATAACTCATACCCGAACCTTGATTGTATAGCCTCTAAAATGATGTCATTGTAATCGTCCATTTGGATGCTTAAGTACTGAAGATATTTCTTATGAAATTGGAATAGGACACTTTCAACTGCAAAGGACAAAAACAAATGAGAAGATAACAAATATTCCTTTTTATGAGGATGATATCCAGACTGATTCACAGTCCTTAATTCAGGACCCTCCTAAAGCAAGGTCCTTGTCATCCTCACAACCTCTGGAAAATTATGTTATCAATGAGCAATGAAAGCAATAGAAAACAAAACACTGACAGAAAGATTTAGGCAAAGGGATATGCCTGGACTTTTGCTCAGAAAAGGAGAAGGTGGAGGTGGTTCTTCTTAATGGAGGAAGATTGCAAGAATTACCTGTCTCCTGTGGCAGAGGTACTTTGGGAGTCAAAACAGAGCAACTCGGGATGCTTGGCCTATTAACACAGTTAATTAATGAAGGCCTAGAAGTTTTTAGTGATTGGTAGATTCCCTGCTCCCTCAGGACCTCTACCTCCTCTCTCATGGGAGACATCAGATTGTTCTCCACCAGATCCATGGCCTGCTCAATCTTGTCTATGGCCACCATTCAGGGCCCAAACCCACCTAGCAATCCTTTATGTGCTCTGAACTTTCTGGCCTTCCCTTAGCAGTCTGTTCTCAGCCCTCCACCAGGGCCTCCTGCTGCCCCTCTGCCTCAGGCCGCCTCTGGGGGCCCAGCAGCTGATTCTCACAGCAAATCACAGCATGGTGGTAAGATTCGCTTTCTCTTAGAAAGCTTGGTCCTTTGAGTCAATATCACATTATTGACTATTATAGTTAATATCTTAAATTTTTTAAGGAAATGTCTCCCCCATATTAACATACTGTAGACAGCTTGATCAATCAAGCTGGACTGACAGATTACCTAACTGGTTTAAGGATACCAATAGGTATCATATGTACAGTTTGCCGGACACGTGGCAATAAGGAAAAACGATGAAGTTTGCGACAGATGATCTCACAGTCTGTGTACTGTACAAATGCCCGTGGCCCATCTAGACACTAGTATCTTCAGAATTTAGGGCAAGTTACTTGACCCTTATAGACTGAACTTTCTCATTTTACGAAGTTTGTTGTAAGAATGAATGTAGTGCAGGTTTTAAATTACACAGTGCCTGAAACAGCAGGTGCTCAACAAATGGAAGAAAGAAACCTAAAGTTGGATGTCTGGAACTTGGTTTAAGCATAGGAAGAAAATACAGGTGATATCCCATAAGCATTTGGCAATACACTTCTCCTAAACAGGTCCCCCCAGGTCCCTTGGGGAATGGCAGACTTGAAGCGGGGAATAGATGCATTTTATGATTTTTTTTAAGGCTCATTCCAGCTCTGTTTCTAAAGAGCACACTAAGAATTTATCAGGAGACCTGCCTCTCCAAGAAGCTTGTAAGCAAGTATTTTCTCTGGGTTTTCATGTCCATAAAGCCCAAGATTAAATGGTTTCATCCCAATGGACATAGAAATTCGAGGCAAGAGCTACAGTAAAGCAATAAAAAAGCAAAATAAATGGGCAAGATCAACAAAAGAAGAAATAAAGCACAAGGAAATCAAACATTTTAATAGACCCATTTTACAAAGTATAAAGTAAAACCGCATGGTGACAGAATTTTATTTTCATAAGCAGTAAACTCGCAAGCAATTTAATGTAAGGAATAGTGCAGGACAAGAATGTTAAAGGAGACACCCATGACAAAGAGAACTTATACTATCATTATCATTAGCTCAGAATAGAAGTCGGCCTGTCTGTCCACTGGAAGCAAATCTACAAGCCTTGCTTTTCTGGAAGATACCACCACGAAAGTGAGCGAGTTCACACAGGTGATCATTTCAGGCAAAACATAATTTTAATCGGCCAGTTTGTGTAAGTGTAGGATAAGGACTCATTAAAACTCTCACCCGGCCAACCTTAAGGCACGAAGGCGCTCAGTGGGAGGAATGGCATTGCTTCCTCAGCCCTTCCTGCAGTGTCCTATCAACCCCAAACCTCACTTTGCACTAAGAGCACGATGGATTCAAAGCAGGTTTCCTGCCACTCAGTAACATCATTAACTGTAGTGTAGATCAGCACAATGAAAGCTTTTGAGGAACTAGAGGGGACCCACGAGCCAGCCACCCAAGGGAAGAAGTGGGGACGGAGGCAGAAAGGTAAAAGAGGAAAGAAAAAGTAATCGCAAGTCCCCCTGCCCATCAGCCTCACCTTGCAGGAACAGACGGAGCACCTGTCTTCTTTCAGGGTCCACACCTGTCCGTTGTGCTTCAGTCCGCCTTCGTGGGGACAGTCACCAGAACAGGAGGGCCCCGAGGGACACAGGCAGTCAAAGCCCCCTGCCAAGTTGATGCAGGCAGAATCGTCCCAACAGGTGTGAGTTCTTAAGGCACATTCATCAATGTCTGCAATAAATAAAGCACAGGGCTTTAGGAGGTAGCCAAGGGGACTTACAAAACAACACTCACCTACAACAGCATTGAGTGAGTTTATTGGGCATTTGCCTCGTGTCCAGTGTGGCTACTGTGCCAAGCTCTTCCTATGCATTATTTCCTTCCCAATGCAAAACAGCTTTGCGTCGGAGAATCTGCTCTTATCCCCATTTTGTAAATAATGGAACGGAGGCTCCTAGAGTTAAATAGCAAGTAGCTGTCCTGAAAATCAAACCCAAAACTGCCTGACTCCAGTTACTAAAATATCCAGTAGCAGCTATGAACTGCTTTTAGGATATCATCAAGGGCTGGTTAATCCAGTAGCCATAAACATTGCTGATTCGCCAACTGTGGATACACACCCAGAGAGACCTAGATCTTTTAGAAAATGCGCACGTAGGTAGATTAGCTACTGAGTAAGAACAGGCAGGCAGTTAGGCAATTTTGACCCAATTAGGTTTCCCGCCAGATCTCGAAGCCAAGGCTGAAGTAATTGGGAGTAATTCTTGGTATCTGACTTGCCTAATCAAATTCCTTCCATCCTAATGGCCAGCAGCATTTCTGCACCACCAAAAAAAACAAAAACAAAAACAAAAAATCAGAGCTATAGTAGAGTCCGATACGGATGCTGATAAGAGATGTACATATGTTACGCTGTTTTCATTGACAGCCAAGGAAAGGAAAATACAGATGCAGCCAACTCATTCTGACAGGGAAAGCCCGAGTGATCTTAGCAACAACCCAAACACATGCCTCTTCAGCCTGGATCACACGCTTTCCCAGCAGGCAATCCGTGACCTCACAAGACAGCTGATTCTACCTTTGAATAATGTTTTAAAGAAATGCTTTTTAAAAATTGAAATGAAATACATTACTCAGAAATTTCTACTCACTTGTACTACTTCTGAGACAAGAAAAGTCTACTACCTCTTTCATTTCTGTAACATTTTTAAGCCATTTGAAGGCACCTGTAATTTGTCTATTCAGAGTCTTCTGTCTCCTGAATAATCTCCTGCCACGGCTGCAAGTACCCCTCAGATAACAACATGAACCGCTGAACTTTTACCAAAAGTCTGCCATGCACAAGGTTCTCTGCACACTGGAAGTTGTAAGTGTTGAAATTAACCTGTAAGATACAAGTTAATAAACTGAACACAAGAGTATATACAATAACTATTAATGTGCTACTCTTTGGTAGGCTTCATTTCTGTAGGAAAATGAAATATCAGAATGAAAACTTATTCTGCTCCTTGAATTTTATCTTAAAATGTACATAAGTTTGTATGCATTTGGTTAAGGATAATGGAACCAAATTAAAAAAAAAAAAAGCAGCATTTTCTCCTACAGTGCACCAAGCAACTGCGAAGATATAGTATCTATTTTACTGCTATGATTTTATATATTTATATACACATGTGTATATAGGTTTACACACATCTATACAGTTTTTGATGCTATTTCTATGAGTTAGGTATACGATCATAAGACGGAAGTACTTATTCTCCTTTTACAAAAGAGGAAACTCAGGTACAGACTGGTCACACGGACAGCACAGACAGAGCAGGAATTGTCCTCCTCGGCTTTCTGACTAACGTACTAGAGCTCTTTCTGGTATCCTGGGCCAACTCAAGGTCTTAAATCTTCTCTCAGCATAAGGATGTTCTAAGGTTTTATGTACTTTTAACTACTTACGCTCTAGACACTGAAAGTATTCACTTTCAAGGACAAGATTTTATATACAAAGAGTGATTAAAATTTTTTAAAAATTATTGCTTTAGAAGACATATTACTTTGGGACAAGTGAGTTCAAAGCAGGCTCAGTATTTTGAGGGGGGTTAATGGCAGTGTGTATTTCACTATAACAATATTTTTTAAAAATTGAACATTCACCATATTTGTCAATCATCCCTGGTAGATCCTCTTTAGTAATTTTGGTTGAAATTCTGAAAATGGTATGATATAATCACCCAGTATGTTAAAATTTTGAAGCAAATATGACTTGATAATAATGGGAAATAAACGGCCTACTCCTTTCTGACTATATGTACTGTGTAAGTATGAACTTTAATTCCCAGCGGTGATACAAAGTAGAAGATACTGAACAATTTCCAAAACAAAATTTATAGAAAGTAATTCCATTCAAAACCTACTTTCTGTTTTTGTCCCACCAATTGCAGCCTCAGTCAAGCCACTGGGGCAATGCACAATGATTCCTTTTTTTGGAAATGATGCAGATGATCCCCAGTTATCATGCTGGATTCCAGATCAACCACCTGTGACCTCACTGTCTGTCTTCAGGGTCAAGCTCAAATCACTGTCGGTGCGTGTGACAATACTGTGCTCCTCAAACCCTCTCTCATCTTCTTCTTCTTCCTCTAATTCTTGCTAAACAGAACTAGCATTGAATGAAAAAGTCAGGAAACCAGTTTGAAATCAAATTCTTCTTTTTAACAAAATGCTTACCGTGAACTCATCTTACATTTCACAATTGTATGCTGTTGGACAAATTACTTAGCCTTAGTAACTGTCCTTTATCATCTATGTAAACATATCGCTCAATTTATGGTCTTCTGAAAAATTACAATAAAGATAATGTAACAAGGACTCGATATGTTTGTTTCTTTAATAGATTAATGTAAATATTTAAGACAAAATTCACATTCAAACTTCTCAGGTAATCATCTCCCAACATGGTGCCAATTCAACATAATCACTCACATCTTCTGAACTCCCTTAGCAATGATGGTTGGTAGACTATGGCTTTGTTTTCAGATATACATTATTTTACACGAACACTGAATGGACACATTTATATGACTCCCACTCCTTAGTTTTTTTGTGTCTTATTACAAATATTCAGTCATATATTTCTCTCATATTTATAACCTAGTTGTCATAAATATAGAAGATCCAGTAGGTAGGGAGATAGATGATAGATAGGCAGGTATAGATAGATAAATGGCCCATTGCATATAAAGTATAATAATAAAATTCAGGTGTCTTTAAACTCTGTGGATTCACATCTTCACATTCATCACTGTGAGACTATTGTCACAGCCTCCAGTCTGGTCTTCCTGCCTCCTCTCATTATAATGTAGTGATCTGTGACTGTGCACAGCCAAACTGTTTGCAGAGCCTTATAAAAACACTAGGAGTTGGGAATTTAGCTCAGTGGTAGAGCGCTTGCCTAGCAAGCAAGCGCAAGGCCCTGAGTTTGATCCCCAGCGCGCGAGACACACACACACACACACACACACACACACACACACACACACACACACGAGACACCAGGTTTACTACCACCAGGGGCTGATTTAACTGATATAGAAAGACATAGATCTCTGTGTTCTGTTTGGCCACATGAAGCCACATCGTTCACAGGATGGACGGTGGCGCTCCAGAAGCTAATCTGTCTGTGTCACTCCTGTGTTTACCACTTCTCGGAATTCCTCCAACACTTGTAACAGAAGGTTCAAGCTGCCGGCATAACACGAGTTCCTATTTAACACTTCAGTTGTTATCTTCTGTCCCTTCACTTTTCATTCAAAAGCAATAAATACAAAATGACAGATAAGTGGAGGCCTATCATACAACATGGTGACTACGGTTAACAATGTGTTATATTCTCGAAAAACACTAAGAGTATTATTTTGTGTTCCCAACTCAAAAAAATGACAAGTCTGTAAGGTAATAAATGTGTCATTTAACTTGACTTAGCCCTTATACGATGTATACACTACAAAATATCATGTTCTACACCCCATATATATATACTTTTTAGTTGTTTATTTAAAATATACGCATATATACGCATATATACATACAAACATATATGTACATGTGTATATGCAATTAAGATCACACACAGGCTATGCTGGTTTCCGTGTTTGTGTCTTAGAACATGCCTTTTCTTACTATGGGACAATTCTATTGACCTCTATGGAACGAAAGTCAGTAGTAGCTTCATTAATCAATAAGATAAGCATGTCCCTTACTCTGCTACTTTTACTTCTATATGTCTTAAAAATCCAGATTAAGCATCGTCATTCCTCACTGGGCAAAATGGTCAACAATGACTTTGCTTCTGCCATGCCTCATACTGAATTTTATTCTTACAGTCACCTCTCGGGAATTCAATGTTTAATATATTCCTTTCTATAGACAGAGATTTTATTGAGGGTAGACTAAATTTTATTTCTCCTTCTCTTCCCAGTGCCAAAAATAACAGAAAGACTATGGATATTCAATGTATTTATTTAATTTAACTTACCTAAATCCAGGAACGTCAGACTAATTCTATTAAAGAGCCTACTTTGTCAAAATTTGGTCCTTAGAGTGTTCAGTAAGAACAAGGCATAGCCACAGCCCTGCCCTGCACAGGAAACGTTTTGTTATTCAGTTTTCATCCACAGAAGCCCTTGAAATCTGGTTCAAAGTAGAACTAATACAGCCAAACAGTAACCACACTGAGCTGGGACGGAAACTCCTCAACTGAAAAGCATTTTATTTTCCTGTCAAATGCTGCCGGACCAGGGCAGAGGAAGGCCCATGACCAAATCACACCAGAAACTGACTGCTAGTGTAATTTCAACCAATCTGCTAACAGAGGCTACAAAAGGACCTGTAATTTATGGCATCCTTTAAAGTAATCCCTAACCTGGTAATTAGTTCTCGAGAATAATATGCTGTTATAATATTTGGTTATTTTGCATTTACAAAGTTGCAAACAGTTTGGCAGTGTTTTCCTCTTATAAATCAAGAAAACCTGAGCATAAAGACAAATATATCTATTGTGCACAATAAAAATAAGGTACAAAAGCAGGAGTTGCTTTCACCTCTCCCGAATGAAAAGATTTCACAGTTGAATATAGGACCATATTGCCTACAGAGTTCCATGTAATTGCTTTACTTATGACACAGAAATCTAATTCTGCTTCCATGCAATTTAACAGATTTATGGAAAGCCAGATGTTAGCAATTACGGAAACCGACATTATTCATATTCTTGGTAATACAGACCTGTTTGCTCTGCACAAAGCCAACTTAATCTATTATACATATCCCAAGGCATCCAAAAGGAAGAGGCACCCCATTTACATATTGCTACTGTTGTTCTGTGCTGAGCAAACACAAAGATACTCACCCATGAGACTTACCCGAATCATCAGGCAGGCCTCCCAAAGACAAAGAGGCAATGAAACGAAAATCAGGCAAAATGTTCCATCCTCGAATCCATAATCATTACAGTGTGCTTGTTTTGTCTTATTGTAAATAACGACATTCTGTGATTTCCTTGTGTTTCTCCTTATAAATTCATTATTTAAATGCTCTATGCTTGGATGAGACTTTTTTCAATCAGACTCCATGCCTAAGCTTGCATTAGAACTAATTTTCTTGCATTGACATTTTCACAATTTCTGAAAGCTGTTATTATTGTGCTCAATTTTGCTTTAAAAAAAAAAGTTTAGTTGTGCCTGGTCTATCTTCTTTCTTCTTTGACTGGAGGTTTTTAGGCTCTTTGGGCATGTAAGAAAATATAATTCAGAGATGTTTCTATCAGAGGCAATCAAACCAATCCCAATTTAAGCCTCAGATAATTTTCCTACACGTCCAGAAACCCAGCTCTGCAGACGTTTTAATAGCATAACAACTCTAATGGCTCCTGCCTCGGGAACTGAAACTTCTACAGGTTGATTTCAGAGATCAAGGGAGTCATTCTTTTCCCAAGGGTTTGAAACGGTTAGGTCAAAAAAGTGAACTTTCTCATTACCCTGTATTGCTCCTTCTTGAGCAACTTCCACAGCACATGTAGCCTAACTTTCAAACTCAAAGCAGGTGATGTGTCAGGAAACAAAATTTAACCTGGGGTTTGAATACCCAGCTGTGTGTGTTGTGACTCGGAAATCATTCCTAGTCATTAGAACCTCGGAAACGAGAACAGGGCTTGAGGGTTTATTAGTGATAGACAAGACAGAACACAGATTCCTCTCCAATCATTAAAGCAGTATTGCTACTTTGACGGCAGCAGAGAGAAAATTGTGGGATAAAGTATACACAGAGTACATCAACAAAAGAAGTATAATAAACAAGTAGAGAAACATAAGGCCCAATATGACTCACCAAATAAAAATCTAATAAAATATGAAGACGCATAGTAATTTTCAGGACCATCATGTGTCTACAACCCTGCTCTGTTGAGTGCCGGTCACACTGCACTTAGATAGGATGTTCCCTTCAGAGCACAGACTATTTAAGAAAGAGGTTGACACACTTAGAACATCAGAAGAGATACACCAGCATGCTGAGGGACTCTGATCATCTCAGCTTACCAGAACACGGGTACTCAGCTTGACACGGCAGAGTGAAAGGAGAAGCTAGCTGTAGTTTCAACTATTTGAAATGCCACTATGCATCTCACAGGGAAGAGCTTCCAAAGTCCTTCCATGTTGACTTGTAAGTCTCTTTTCCACGTTCCAACCACCCTTGAGTCAGGAAGGAGCCCTTTCCTATGCAATCACTTGTTGAGCAATGTGTACGTTTGATAGTGTGTAATGAATTGCGCTCTCTTTAATTGAGCAGATTCTCACTTCACACAAAGGGAAAAATAAGCACCGTTTGACTCGTTATTTCTGCATCTGGCCCTGGATCCAGATCTTATTTTCTGGTGTCCACAACCAGTAGCTGCCTCTCCTGAATGTATGCAAATTTCCATAGGATCCTGTCATCAGCCTAAAATTTCCCACAACCACACTTTGCAAAATCATCACCCTTGCTTAACAAATACTGAAGCAAATATTTATTTTGATCAAAAAACTCTCTCAACTCTTCTGGGATATCATTTCCCTGTTCTTCCTCATATCTATACTTTCATCTAGTCACTAGTAATCATCAAGTATCTAATTCCCCAAATATGCATTGAGCATTTACTCTGTGCCACACTTACCATTAATGGATGGGGATACACTAGACAGGGAAGCCAGATATGTTTCTGTAAGTATGGATCTTACAGTTTTCTCTTATTTTTAAATATTAATATTTCCTAAGGTCCCATCTTAGGCTGTTTATTTCTCCTTAGATGGAGGACAATACCATGCCAATTACAGTTAAGCTTTGGAACCTAGCGTCTGTGGATGCCAGTTAGTGTGACCTGCATAGTCAGTTTGTTGCAGAATGAAAAGGTTTCTGTGATAGGTGATTTTCAATACAAAACAAAAGCAAATCCAAGTATAAGGGAACACATGAGTCAACTACATCTCAGTCTCATCTCTGAAATTTATTAATTTTACACCTCTGAAAATTTTACCTAACACCTCTAAGCTTTGGTCTCATCCCTGAAAAAATGTGTATTAAAATATCCCCATGACTTGATGATGTAGCTCAGTGGTGGAGCAAGTGCCTAGCATGTGCGTCGTCTTGGGTTCAAACTTCAGAACTGCAGAAAGAGATGAAAATACCATACCCCATGGGACAATTCATTATGTTGCATAAGCACCTAATAAAATGTTATCCTGTAAAGATTTCTCAAAAATTGTCAGCTGCCATTATTCCTCTTGCTACACCTAATGTTTCTACAATCTTGCTCACATAGAGTCCATCTCATCTCAGGAATTCTACTTTCCCATCTCGTGAGGATAATCCAAATCCAGACTGCTAGTCTTGTTCTCATATTATGCAGGTGGTCCATACATCCATTTGACTGTCGAGGATTTCCAATCGAATTCTGATTTCTCGCACAAATTCACACGGTTTTGATCAGTAAATTGGCAAGCAAAATCCATAAATGTTAACGCTCTAAGCTTTTTCTGAGCTATGATTTGTAAATGTGATGTTAAGATAAAGTAAAAAACTGTGAAAGAATGTGATTTTATAATACTCCATAACCTTGCCTTGATCATTGACCACATTTTTCTTTTAAGATGTACAAATGCAGGTATTTTACTGCAGATGGAGAAGAGAGCTTCTTCCAAGTAGGAAAATAAGAGCTGGATGAGGGCAAAGCACCTTTCTAAATTAACCAAGTGAGCTGCTGTGAACAATTCATACTTCTCTACCTAGTGATTAAATCTGTTTAAAATCAATACAATTGTGACCAGTGAAGAGAATAAATAGGAAATCAATGTATATTGAAATTCTTGCTATATAAAGAGAATTTTACTGCACAGAGAAGCTGCAATATCGATGCCAACAACCTCACATTTATATATTTTTATATATCTGCATATGAGCGAGACACTGTGTTCTTTCATAGCCGTGGTCCACTAAGGTAATATCCAACACCTGGCCGTCCACATTCCATTGTTATAGTCATTGTACTGCTTAATCGCCTTAACAAAATTTCATTCTTTGCTCAAATGAATTATTCCTCTCACCTTAATTTTATGTTGCTTATATCTCCTTTATGTTACCTTGTGTGCCTGGCTGTGAACAACTTTTTCTATTTTCCTTACTCATTTGATACTGTAAGATTCTGCTCTTATTTACCTTTACGTCTGTCACAGCACCTTTTTTAGTGCTTACTAAGAAATTCATAAACACTGGTTAAATCTGAATTTCTTCAAGCAGTGATAGAAAAAGAACCTTTGGTCTTAGTGGTCTGTTTTCTCTCTCTGACACAAATAGAAGTTACATAAAAAAATCCCTAAATCTAGTCCGGTTCTAACTTTATGGGGTTACTTTTCACACCTTTGTGGGCCTCGGCTTGCAACCCAAGAGTTGGGAGATGAGTAGTGACAGACAAAGAGGGGAGAAGGAAGGAAAAGAACCTACCTTCAAGATGATGAATGGATGTCTCTGAATTAGTTTTCTAGGACATTAAATACTTATCAAAATCTTCCTGGCCTCCCTTAATGAGTATTCCCAAGCGAGTGCCAAAGAGAGGAAACGTGGTTTACCTATCTGGCTTGAAACCTTAGGAAAGTAATGTTTGGTGACAAATATGCATGGGGTCATCCAAACTAACTCCCTGTTTTGACAAATCATTCTCTCAAGCAAGTCATCAGATGAGAAATTATTACTTCGTTCTTCTATGCCAATGAAAGCTGTCAGACAAAGAAATTTCGTTTACTGCAAGTGTCCTGCAATCTATATAGAAAGCAAAGGGCAGAAAACACATCATGGTACGATTCTAAAACCAAGTTTCAATGTAAATAACAACAGAGTCAGATTGCAACAGATAAGGACTCAAAGATCACTTGCGGCTATTATTCACTACACTCTTTCACTATTCTGCTTATTGTGATCCCTAACTTCCTAAGGGGTAGTAAGACTCTCCCAAATACTGTATCTTAGCAGGAATTTTAGGTCACTGGATTGGGGATTTAGCTCAGTGGTAGAGTGCTTGCCTAGCAAGCATAGGGGCCTGGGTTTGATCCCCAGCACCAAAAAGAAAAGAAAAGAAAAGAAAAGAAAAGAAAGAGAGAGAGAGAGAGAGAGAGAGAGAGAGAGAGAGAGAAAGAAAAGGAAAGAAAGAAAGAAAGAAAGAAAGAAAGAAAGAAAGAAAGAAAGAAAGAAAGAAAGAAAGGAAGGAAGGAAGGAAGGAAGGAAGGAAAGGAAAGGAAAGGAAGGAAGGAAGGACAGGAAAGAAAGGAAAGAAAGAAAGAAATTTAGGGCACTGATAAATAATTCGCACCACCATGGCAAGGAGAATAGGACCTGCAGAAAAAACTAATAAATCGATCTTGGTTTGGTCTCTTAGAGTTATGTCTTTTCTTAGACAACTTCATCTCTCTTTGAGTCTTTTCCCTCTCTTCCTATTTTCACCCCTGTGGAACTCTTACAAACTTTTTGGTAAAAACATGTCTTGGGCTGCCATGTATCTCGAAAGAGATGTTCTCTGAAAAGACCTAGATAACTTTTGTTGGGGGAAAGTGAAAACAAAGCACACAGAAGGAGACTTGAGCCCGCTTTGCTCTAAGCTTGTGTGAGAGAGCTCTTTTTATCTGAGATCAGTCTTTCTGTAGTTCTCATGTTGAGGGAGGAAAAACTGTATGGGTTAAAATATGGCTTCAAGGAAAAGCAAAGGAACCCATAACAGATGCCATTCATGAGCAGAACCAGACCCCTGTGGCCAGACACCAAGAAATGATATTGTCCACGATGTCTACTAAACCCCTTTAAAAGAAGGAAACAACCATTAGCACAGTCTCTAATGGGTCAAGGCCACATCTCTAGGATGCCATCTCCAAACCCCTTGAGCTGGGAGCAAGCTAGGCTTCTAGAAGAATTTATTGTCATTCCAGTTGACCCCTGAGTACTGGGCCTGTCTCTCGTTTTCCACACGGGAGTAGGAGTCTAAAGTCCCTAAGTGCCAGTTAAACTCTGGCGGGGTTTGCCTGGGCCGAGCCCCGATGCTTCCGGCCTTTTGTAAATTTCACTTCTCTACTCTGTTCAAATTCCTGCTGTTCCCTCTTCCTAATCTCTCACTGTCTCTCTCACCCATCTGTTCACTTCTGCACAAACAAAGATGGAGTCTGTTTATGTCACAGCTTCTTCCTTACTGAGTAGTTTACTACTAGTTAAAATCTGTCCTTACCACTTTAGTGTCCAGATTCACTTATTGTTAATACTACTTTAATACTGCAGGTATCTTCAATACCATTCAGGTTTCTAGAGAATAAACAAAAGAAATTCTTGCCATTCACACAAAGTCCAGCACAGCTCCTC
>PVJO010024884.1:0-23649 GCA_004026905.1 Hystrix cristata
ATCAAAAAAGAAAGGAAAAAAGTTACCTTTCAGACAGCATGATGGTTCTAAAAGTAGAGAAAACTGAATGAACTGAGAAATGTGTTTGTGATACAAATGAATAACATGTAACAATAGACTCATTGAGAGAGAAATTAGGGAAACAACACCTTTCACAATAGCATCCAAAAAAATGAAGTACCTAGGAGACAATCTAACAAAGGAAGTAAAAGATTTATACAATGAAAACTACAGTACTTTGAAAAAGGAGATTGAAGAAGATATCAGAAAATGGAAAGATATCCTTTGTTCCTGGGTAGGAAGAACCAATATAGTGAAAATGGCCACACTCCCAAAACTGTTATACAGATTTAATGCAATCCCAGTTAAATTACCAATAGCATACCTCACAGAATTAGAGAAAACAATCCTAAAATTCATTTAGAACCAAAAGAAACCTAGAATAGCAAAAGCAATTCTGGGCAACAAAAGCAAAACAGGGGCCATCACAATCCCTGACTTAAAACTATATTACAAAGTTACTGTAATAAAAACAGCATAGTACTGGCACAAAAACAGACTGCAGGACCAATGAAACAGATTAGAAGATGCAGAAACATGTCCAAACACTCTCAGTCACCTCATCTTTGACAAATGGGCCAAACAACCTCACTGGAAGAAAGACAGCCTCTTTAATAAATGGTGCTGGAAAAACTGGCTTGCCACATTCTGAAGATAAAAACTAGACTCATATCTTACCCCATGCACTAAGCTAAAATCAAAGTGGATCAAAGATCTAAATATTAAAACAGAAACGCTAAATCTGCTGGAAGATAGACTAGGTAGAACTCTTGAAGACATAGGTGAAGACAAGGACTTAGGGCATATCCCATCAGTTCTAAAATCTTCTCCTCTAAGACCAGATCTAACATTGTTTGGGATAGAATCAGTCCTAGAAAAATCTAACTGCATTAAAATGTTTTTCTCTACTGAGTCCTCAGATAATACAAGTATTGAGGACATTTAAACTACCTACCAGCTGGGCGTAGCTGCGTATACCTGCAATTCCAGCCCTCTGGGAGGCTAAAGCAGGAGGATTGAAAGTTTGACCCCAACCTTAGAGACCTAGCGAAGCAGGACTCTGTCTCAAAATAAAAAACGGAAGAAAGGTTAGGGATGTAACTCAGTGCAAATGATTTGGGTTAGATCTCTAGTGCTGCCAAAAAAAAAAAAAAGTTCTTGGGAAAAATGTAAGTTATAACATTTCCATCAGTTGCATTAATTGTGATCGTGTAGAGTAGGACATTTTGACTACACTCAAAATAAGTTGGCAATTCAAACTTCCATATACCTAAAATTTTATGCTTTATGCTAAGATTAAAAGCAGTACTGTGTCTTCCAAAGCACAGTATTAGAATGTCGATAGACATAACAGCCAAAATCAATTCATTCTGAGCTTTAAAAAATTTAACCATTGAAACATTTGTAGAAGTTTGCAGCTTTTGTAATAACTGAAATGAAGCCAGGAGCAGTGGCACATGCCTATGATCCAGGCTACTCTGCTGGCCGAGGGAGGATGATTGTGAGTTCACTTCCAGCCCAGGCAATTTAAAAAATCCTGTCCCAAAACAAAAATGGCAAGCAGCTGGTTCTAGTGGTGCACACCTGTAATTCTAGCACTCAGGAGCCTGAGCCAGGGGGATTGCCATGAGTTTAAAAGTCAGTGTAGACTACATAGTGAGACCCTATCTTAAAAGACCAAAAATAAAAAATAAAAAAGGCAAGAGCTGGGACTGTAGTTTGCCTAGCAAGCACCAGGCCCTGGATTCAGTTCCCAGTATTTCACTATATGATTAAATGAAATGAAAGCAGTCATTAGTCCTATCACAGGAGACACAGGTAGTGGGGAAGAGAAGCTCCATGGTGGAGTGTGCACCTACCATGCACAGGTCCTTGGGTCTGATCATTAGCACTGCAAAAGGAAAAAAGAATTTTCTGAACTTTATAGTGAGTTCAGTGACCTTAGTGATCATGTTAGACGGCAGTATGAAAGAACATGTTTCCTACCAAAAAATAGCAGTGTTAAGAAAATTAGTATCACTGAACTTGTATATTTTAAACCATTTCTATTTGTTTGCCCCTCTCCCTGTTTCAGTAAATTGCTGTTTTTACTTTTTTTTTTTTGTAGTTGGTAATGCTTTATTTATTTATTTATTTTACCAAGACCATGTACTGGTACATTGTATACATAGTGATCACATTCATCATAGTTATTTTGTACCTGTACATGATGCATCTTGGTTCCCCCCTACTTCCCCATCCCTACCTTCTGCTCCTCCCCTCTTCAAGATATAAGGTATGACCAAGTAAGATTCATCCCAGGGATGCAGGGATGATGGTTCAACATACACAAATCAATATATATAACACACCATATCAACAGATTCAAAGACAAAAATCACATGACCTTCTCAATAGATGCAGAAAAAGTATTTGTCAGAATTCAACACCCATTCATGATAAAAACTCTACAGAAATTAGGAATAGACAGTCTATATCTAAATCTGATAAAAGCCATCTATGACAAACCAATGGCTGATATCACACTAAATGGTCAGAAACTGGAAGCTTTCACACTAAAATTTGGAACAAGACAAGGATGCCCACTACCATCACTATTATTCAATACAGTTCTAGAAACATTAGCCAGAGCAATTAGGCAAGATAAAGAAATAAAAGGAATAAAGATAGGAAAGGAAGAATTTAAACTATCACTATTTGCAGATGACATGATATTCTACACAGAAGATCCCAAAAATTCCACCAAAAAACTTTTAGATTTAACAACAAAATATGGTTGTATAACTGGATACAAAGTCAACACCCAAAAGTCAATAGCATTCCTATATACAAATAACAAACTCATTGACAAAGAAATAACAGAAGATACTCCTTTCACAGTCGCATCAAAAAAAAAGTAATACTTAAGAATTTATCTAACAAGAGACGTAAAAGATCCTTACACAGAAAACTATAGTACTCTAAAAAAGGAAATTGAAAGGGGTATCAGAAAATGGAAAGATATATCGTGTTCTTGGGTAGGAAGAACCAATATAGTGAAAATGGCCATACTTCCTAAATTACTATACAGATTTAATGCAATTCCAACCAAAAGTACTGTCTTTAAACATTTCATTTTGGTTAGATAAAAGATGCTGGTGAGTTCATCTCATCATTGATAAGTTAGTCCTAAATTCGATACGCATACAACATTTATATGCAAGGTTTAAGTACGATAAATAATAAGGCATTTTTCTTACGTTTGAACAGTTCACTTTCTGGAAAGTTAAGGCATGTTCAAATATGACAGTAATATGCAGCAAACTAATCTTTCAGGTTGAAATGGAAAACTAAGAGATGCATGGAAGAGAATCAATACTACAGTGTGGGGAAAGAGTAGAATCAGGGAGATTTCACGCCTGAAGGAGGTCACATTTACACGGGAGGAATAGAAACAAGCAGGGCAATCTGCTTAACAAAAATAATAACAGCTGATACTTGTTGAGCTTTAAACACTGCTTTAGCCAAGGCTTATGGACGCTGTAATTAGGGAATTAAGGCTAACAAGTCAGCCAGATTTCTGCTAGCCTTGAATGACATGTTTAGGAGCTTGAGGCCTGTTCTATGAGCAGCAAGGGGGGGTTGTTAGATGGTAGTGGGAAAGAGTGGCAACAGCTGGATGAGTTGAACAGCTACTACAGTGTAGTCATAGAGGTGAGTGGAAATAAGACACTCTACTAAGGTCCAAATGAAGAAGGATTTAATCCACGTTTAATTTAATAAGTATATATACCATCAATGGAAAAATCTTCTTCTTGGTTGCTGTTTCAGAGATATAAGAATAGGCCACCAGAGTTGGAAGGAGCTAGGAGAGTAAAGACAGAGATGGACAGATTCAGTATTCCACAGAATGCAATTTGTTAGAGGCTTCCAGACAGAAGCGTAAGCACAAGAAGAGGGGGGTCTCCATACCATGAGTCAAGAAAAAGTTTTTTAACCCTGGAATCTTCCATTTCCATCATTTGTAAAATGGGACAGTTACAGGGTTTAAATACTAAGGCAGACTGGCAAGCACAAAACCCCAAATTCGATCCCCAGGACCCACCCCCCAAAAATACTAAGACACAAAGCCTGTCATACATACCTGGGCTTTCTCAAAAACTGTTAACATGAAATCGGACAAGGCTACCTAGAGTAGTCGCATCAGAGATGTTCAGAGAAAATTCACTGAAAATACAGGCACGTTGAAGAAGGGGAAGTACTCACACCTAGAAACAGAAAATTAATCTGAAAGATGATACGTGCAGATCAAACCAAATATCTGGACTGTTGAAAAGGGGAAGTGATGCTGCCACAGCTGGTCTGCATCACCCACGGCCCCGGCTCTCCCGGGGAGTAGTCACTGTGAGAGCATCCCAGACAGCCTGAGGGAACAAATGAGCAGCAGAGGCCAGACCTCTGGGGCCGACTCTGCATATTTCGGCCCCATCTCTCCACCACCACCACCTGCTGCAAACACCGCAGAATGCTCCATGCCTATGACATCCTCTCCAGTGCTCAGCACAGCAAGGGCAGCCCTCACACCCACCCCAGGCAGAGAGAGGATAAGCACAGGGCCAACCAGAAGGCTCCAACCGTGGATCACATCCCTGGAGACAGAGGAGAGGAATTGAGACAGATCAGTTGGTCCAGAGTGAGCTCTTCCCTGTAGTTTCCACAAAGACCAGAAAAATCTGAGTTACCAGGACATCCTGAAGGGCAATCATCCACCACATGTGGTGGGAAAAGAGTCCTTAAACCAAGCCTAGGAACTGCGTCGGATTCTGCTTGCAGACTGGCAAGGGGAGCTCTGGAGATGGGTTCGGTTCTGGATTCAAGTACAAATGAAAAGGCAGACAGGTGGGAGCAGAGAAAAGAAGGGAAATAAATGAAATGAGAACATGGAGATTTGCCCAGCACAAAGAGGCATAAGACACTGGTAGAAGGTGAAGGAGAGCTAGGTGTCAGAAAAAATCTTCCTCCTCTCAAATTAATCAAGCTGGTCAGATCACTGAACAGACACAAAAGACTGCAGTTAACCATGTCCAAAGCACAGCCTGAATTAAGGAGATAGGCTCAGAGAAACTGACACCTCTCACCAGACAGACAGGAAATTAGCGTGGCTGTCTGCAAAAAGCCACAACTAAGGCAAGAAGGGAGCTGTGTGGACACTCAGGTTTGATGGCACGGTGGACGCATGGGACTCACATTGCGTTCTCTTCTTGGACTGTTCTGTCCAGGTTCCCACCAGATTTTTGTTTTTGTAGAGGCGATGGTTATTTTTCTTACTTCTTTTTTGCTTTGCTCTAGTTATTTATTCTCTCTCCCCCCCATATTTTCTCATTAACTTTTTGTCCTCTATATTCTATTCTTCTTGCTCTTCCTTATTTTACCTAGCCCCTTGTCTTCTCCTGCCTCTTTTCCATCTTTTCCACAAATATACCAACAGGTTCTGACAACCTCGCAGATTTCCTCAATCCCCAAATTACACCTCCCTCCTTCTACATCCTGCCCCATTCCTGCAAATATTTTTTTGAAACCCTCAACACTAACATTTTACTCCAACTGTAAAAGACCTTCAGAAGTCTGACCTTACCTATTTTTTTAATCTATTATTATTTTGCGTCTCTATTTCTCTGACTGCTGACTTATACTGCTCCTTTACTCATCCTTCCATCGCTTCCCTTCACCTTCCACACCACAGACTAACTGCTAATAACAATATAGTATAAGTTGTAAAGGATATAGACAATGAGTAAAAGTGTAAATGCAGGCTTAACACAAATAAACAATATATGATTGAATCTGTTGACACTGTTATAACAGGTGGTGATTCTCTCCTCACAACACGGAGATGGAGTCCAAACCATTTAAATTAAATATCACAAGGGGTGAAAACTATCTTTGAACAAATAAATCAGTTAGCACATCACTGGACTGCAGAATTTAACTAAAAAGATCTTCATATCGACTACGATCTCTCTTCACTCAATCTCAACACCCAGCACCAAAAAAAAAGATAAAAAAAAATACATGCACACCAGAACATGTAAAACGAGGCAACAAAAGGCTCCCAAGTCTCCCAAGGTAAATCCAGGAGGCACCAAGTCTCCTGAGGCAGATCCAGAAGGAGAGCAAACATCAAGTAGCAGAGCTTCGCAAATTGATTAAAGAAAAGGTAAAGAAATTTGGTGAGTTCAAAGAGGACATGACTCAAAATTTCGTGGAAATATCATACAAACTGAGCAATATGGATATGGGGAAAGCAAATTAAAAATTGAAAGACTTGACTAAAACAGTTCAAAACATGAATGACAAATTTACCAAAGATATAGACTCCATGAAAAGGTGTCAGACACAAATTGCATAAATGACCAATACAAAGACAGGGTTTCTGAAATCGAGGCCAAAATGGTAAATTTTGTCAAATTACTCAGAGAAGCTTTAAAAATGATAAGAGAGCAAGAAAAAGTCATCCAGCAGCTACTAGAGAATACTAAGAAGACCAATCTAAGGCTAAATGGAGTTAGAAACTAGAAGACAGCACACACAAAATGGAAAAATCTATTTTTTTTAGAGTCTTAATAGGAAGTTTCCAAATATGAGGAAAAATTTTGACATAGAGGTAAGCAAGGTTTACAGAATATCAACTAACTATGGTAAAAAAAGAAGCTGCCCATGACACATCTCAATAAAAATATCAGATGTCCAACTAAAAAACAGAATCTTAAAACCTATCAGAGAAAACCATAAAATTATATATGAAGGTAAGTCCATTAGGATTACAGGAAACTTCTCAACACAAATTTTAAAGGTCAGGAGAGCCTGCAGTAAAGTATTTCAAGCCCTGAAAGCAAATGACTTCCAGCCCAGATTAATGTACCTTACAAAACTTTCTTTCAAAATAGATGGAGAAGTAAAGGCATTCCATTAAAAAAAAAGAGAGAGAGATACATGTACACTAAATCAGCACTCCAAAAAACAGTCAAGAGTATCCTAGATGAAGATAACAAAGCCAAAAATTCAGATGGAATGAATACATCAAGGCAAAGAGATAAACAAAAAAGGAAAATAAAGGAGTCATCAACAGAAAAAAATACAATGACAGGAATAAATCAGTATCTTTCAGTAATCTATCTCAATGCTAATGGTCTCACCTCCCCAATTAAAAGACACAGATTGTCAGACTAGAACAAAAAACAGAATCCAACAATCTGTTGCTTTTAAGATACCCATCTAATCCAAAAAGATATTCATAGACTAAAAATCAAAGGACAGAAAACAGTATTTTGCGTACCAGGACAATGAAAGCAAGCAGAGTAGCAATTTTACTCTTGGACAAAATAAATTTCAAGCTAAAAATGATCAGAAGAGGCAAAGAAAATCACTATATACTAGTAAAGGGAATAATCCAACAGG
The DNA here is from genome assembly GCA_004026905.1 of Hystrix cristata. NCBI lineage: Eukaryota > Metazoa > Chordata > Mammalia > Rodentia > Hystricidae > Hystrix > Hystrix cristata. The sequence goes on from PVJO010024884.1 coordinate 7,498, forward strand.
AAGATACAATACTTTTAAATATATATGCACCAAATAGGGGAGCACTTGTCTTCATAAAACAACGCTGCTGAACATAAAAAATCAAATAAACACTAACACAATCATAGCAGGTAAACTCAGTACCCCACTTTCACACAGACACAGATCAACTAACCAAAAATCAACAAAGAAATATCAGAGCTGAACCACACCTTTAAACAAATGGACTTTATAAATATTTACAGAGTGTTTTACTTTACTGCAACAGAGTACACTTTCTTCTTAGCAGCACATGAAACTTTCTCCAAAATAGACCACATACTAGTCCACAAAGCCTGCTTAAGTAAAAACAAAAGAATAAAAATCATCTCATGTTTACTATCAGACCATTGTGCATTGAAACCAGAAATCAATCACAAAAGCAACCATGGAAAATTTATAAACACCTGGAAACTTAATAACACACACACTAACACCGAACAGGTGACAAAAGAAATCAAGGAAGAAACTAAATTTCTGTAATTAAATGACAATTCCAGCACCAATCAGACAGAATGAAAACAGTCCTAAGAGGGAAGTTTATTGCAATCAGTGCTCACTTTAGAAAAACAAAGCCAGTGCAAATAAACAACCTAATGATGAACCTTCAGATACTTGAAAAACAACAATCCAAACCCAAACCTAGTTTAAGGAGGAAAACTGCATAAAGATCAGACCACAAATTAATGAAATTGAACCTAAATAAAAATACAAAGAATGAACAAATCGAAGACCTGTTTCGTTGAAAGAATAAACAAGATAGATAAAACCTTAGCCAAACTCACCAAATTAAAGAAAAAAAAAGACTCATATCAGTGCAATTAGGAATGAAAAAGGTGAAATCACAATAGACACCATAAATATTCAGAAGATACTAACTACTATGAAAAGTTAGGCTCCAAAAAGTTGGAAAATCTTAAAGAAATGGTCAGATGCCTAGATTCATATGGGTCACCAACACTAAACCAAGAATATACAAAAATTCTGAATAATCCAATAACGAGCAATGAAACTGAGGCAGTAATAAAAACCATACCAACTAAGAAAAGACCAAGACCAGGTGGATTCACTGCTGAGTTGTACAAGACCTTTATGGTAGCTAACAGTAGACTACTGCTTTCTTTTTTTTTTTTTCTTTTTTTTTTCCCTGGTGCTGGGGATTGGACTCACGGCCTTGTACTTGCAAGGCAAGCAGTCTAACCACCGAGCTAAATCCCCAGCCCCTGTACAAGACCTTTAAAGAGACTATAAAACCAATATTCCGCCAATCTTTCAATGAAATGGAAAGTGAAAAAGTGCTTCCAAACTCATTTCTGGAAGTCAGCATCACTCTGATCCCCAAACCATAAAGATCAAACTAAAAAAGAAAACCACAGGCCTATCTCCTTAATGGGTATAGATACAAAAATCCTCAATAAGATATTGGCAAATAAGATGGGATAAATCATCAATAGGATCATACATAATGACCAGGTAGTTTTCATCCCACTGTTGCAAGAATGGTTCAATATACACAAATCAATAAATGTTATACACTCCCTAAACAGAAGCAGGGACAAAACCACATGATCATATCGACTGATTCAGAAAAAGCTTTTGACAAAATACGACGCCCTTTCAAGATTAAAAAAAAAAAACCCGAAGACTATAGGAATAGAAGGACCTGTCTCACTCTGATAAAAGCCATCTATGTCAAACCAATAGTCAACATCACATTAAATAGGGAAAAACTGAAGTCATTTCCTTTAAAATCAGGAATAAGACAAGGATGCCCACTATCACCACTCTTCTGTTTAGCATAGTGTTTGAAATATTATCCAGAGCACTCCAACAAGTGAAAGAAATAAAAAGAATACATGTTTAAAAAAAAGAAATCAAATTATCATTATTTGCAGATAACATGATCCTCTATATAGAAGACACCAAAAAAAATTCCACCAAAAGGAAGTTCCACCTAGAACTAGTAACCCAATTCAGCAATGTAGCAGGATACAAAATCAACACACAAAAGTCAGTACCTTTCCTATACACCAATAATGAACTCACTGAGAAAGAAATTAGGAAACCAATACTACTCACAACAGCATCAAGAAAATTACTCAGGAATTAACCTAACGAAGGAAATGAAAGAACTCTACAACAGAAACTACAGTACTAAGAAAAAAGAGATGAAAGAGGCTATCAGAAAATGAAAAAATATCTGCTGTTCCTGGAGAGGCAGAACAAATATTGTCAAAATGACCACTCTTCCAAAACAGATACTGTATATAGTTTTAATGAAATCCCAATCTATGTACCTACAGCTTTCCTCACAGAAGTAGAGAAAACAATTCTGAAATTTATATGGAACCAGAAGAGACCCAGAGTAGAAAAAGTAATCCTGGGCAACAAAAGCAAAGCAGGAGGCATCACGGTACCTGACTTTAAGTAATATTACAAGGCTACAATGATTTAAAAAAAACAGCATGATTGTGGCATAAAAACAGGTATGGATCAATGAAACAGGTAGAATGCAGAAACGACCCCAGACACATTGATCTAGTTGAACTTCGACAAAGGTGACAAAAATGTACATTGGAGGAAAGATAGCCTCTTTAGCAAATGGTGCTGGGAAAACTGGCTATCCATATCCAAAGCTAGACCCATATCTCTTACCAATCAAAATGGATCAAGATCTAAATATTAAAATAGAAACACTTAACTTTCTGAAAGATAAAGTAGGTAAAACTCTTGAAGTAGGCAAGGATGTTCTGAACAGAATTGCAATTCACAAGAAATAACAGCTAGAATCAAATTTAAAAGCTTCTGTACAGCAAAAGAAACAAACAACAGAGTTAAGAATCTACCTACAAACGCCAAACTATTTTGTCAGCTACACCTCAGACAGAAGAATAATATCTAGGATATATAAAGAACCAAAAACAAATTAGACTCCCAAAATAAAAAGACAACTAAAAAGAGGGCAAGTGAAATGAATAGACACTTCTCAGAATGAGAAATACAAATGAAAAAAAAAAAAAAAGAAATACAAATGGCCAATAAATACATGAGAAAATGTTCAGCATCTCTAGTCATTAGAGAAATGCAAATTAGAACAACACAGAGATTTCATTTTACTCCAGAAAGAATAGCAATCATCAAGAAATCAAGTAATAACAAGTGCTGGCGTGGCTGCAATAAAAAAGGAACTCTTCCACATTGTTGGTGAGAAAGTGAACTAGTACAACCATTATGGAAATCAGTATGGAGATTTCTCAAAAAACTAAAAATAGAAATTCCATTCAACCCTGATAGTCCACATCTAGGTATCTCCTCCAAAGAGTTAAAGACATCCTATTACAGTGATACATGAATACTAATGTTTATAGGAGCACAACTCAGAATAGCCTATGTATCCATCAGGATGAATGGTTAAAGAAAACGTAGTATCTATACATAATGGAATACTACTTGCTTATAAGGAAGAACAAATTGGAGACATTTGTAGCAAAATGGATGCACCGTGAAAATAATATCAACTGAAATAAATCAGATACACAAACGTAAATACTCTATGGTTTCTTTCACTTGAGCAACTGAACAAAAAAATGAACAAAATGAACAAATGAACAAAAAAATGAACAACAACAACAACAACAAAAAAGCAAGACTGATGGAAGGAAACACGGAGGTAGATCTTATGGAAATGGGAAGGGGACCAAGAGACTGAAGGTGTGGGCAGAGGGAAAGAAGAAGAGTACATTAAAAAATACAAAATGTGTCGTGAACATGTACCAACTACCCACCATCAATGTAATCATTATATGTCACAAACATGAACTAAAATAATAGTAATAAAAAAAATAATAGTAATAAAAATAGGGGAAGGGAATTTAGAGATGAAGGGAGCAAAGGGTGGGGAGGGGAAAGAGGATAAAAAAATTATGATACTTTAAGTACATGTATCTACTTTCTAAAATGAATGTAGATATCATGTACAGCAAGCATGTACTAATAAAAAAAGTTTTATTCTAATTTTAAAAAACTGTTAACATATCAAAATGTCAGTTAAGACACAGGAGATTGGGAATCAGTGGTAGAGCACTCGTCTAGTATATGAGGCTCTGAGTTTCATCTCCGGCAATGCAAAAGAAAATAGCTACATAGATAAATAAATAAAAGTATCAGAGCAGTTGTTGGAAGGAAGGAAAGAAGGAATAGAGGGAAAGAGGGGAAAAGAGATGACCGAGAGAGTGAGATTTGAGTCAGGGTGTCAATGGCAAGAACAAAACGCTTGGCTCTCTTAACAAGTTTGTTTGTCCTGTAGAGTCTGGAATGCATGCCAGGGTCACTTGGTGGGCAAAATAGTTTCTACAACCAAGATGGGTATAGTCAGGTCAAGCTTGATCCCTGCAATTGCCCATGACAAATTGATTTGTTCACCTTTTCTTCAGAACAAAAGAGCAGTGAAAAAGTAAAAGGCCTAAATTCCCAGGGCAGAGTGGTTTGGGGTTATGGAGTGGAGTCCTGGACATTCTGGTACTGATCTTGACACCAAAAAACTGTGATTCATCAAAGTCTCTGGTTTCAAATTTTGTCATCTGTAAGCTAAGATTAATTAATCAAAACTTTTTCAGTTTCAAGTGGCAGAAATTCAGTTTTAGCTACTTAATGAGGGACTTATTAATACAGTGAGATGACTTGTGACACCAAGAGCAGGCGCCACCATCAGAAAGAACCCTTTCTGGTCTCTGCCAGACCTATTTTCTTACCAGGCAAATCAAAACATTTCACTTCCTGCCTCAGAATCTCTGCAGCTGTCCTCATTCTCCACAAGTTAAAGTCAAACTCCTAAGCATGTTATTCAAAGTCTGTTACAATCTGTTCTCAAATTTTTCAATCTTATTTTAGGAACTGCCAGCATTTATTGAGCCCTTAGTGCATACCGAAATTGGTTTGGTAGGGAAACAGCCTGGATTAAAATTCTTTACCCTGTCCCTACTAACCTTGTAACTTGGAAAAACTTCCTTAACCTTGGAAACTTCCATTTTTATTATTTGCAAAATGGGCATAATAACAGCTTTCTATTTCATCTGTTTCATTCTGTATTTCATGGTGTGAAACGCAGTCTCTTACAGTTTTTCCTGATGGCCAGTTCTTGGATTAGGGAGTAAGGTCAAACTATTTAAACAGGCTTCTCTCCTCAGGAACTATGTGCATGGGACATGAAGAATTGAGACATGCAATAATTTAGCTGTGGGGAGCTTGGCTGCAGAAATGAGCGAATAAGGTCATGAAGGGCTCTGGAGGGCAAAAGCTCATAAGCCCTGGAGTGTATGGTTAAAGATTAAGGAAGGGCCTATGGGGCAAATTCACATAGGCCCGGAACAGAATGTGCTGAAAACAGCAAAATATTTAGACTACAGAAACATGTTGTGTTTGGCCGTTGTCCTTCCCCTTCCCCCTTGCCTCCATAAACTGCTTAGCCTTGTTACAACTCCTTACCCAAACTATTTTTCTTCTGTTTTTTCTCTTGCACTGAAGGCCAAAGAGCTCTTGGTTCAGAGCTGTTCCCTTGAGACTCTCTCATAATGGGTACTCTCATTGGGATAGTCCTTCTGGGCCTCTCCATGTTTGGACCAAGTCTCATCTCTGAGTTATCTTTTCATCCAGCATGCCACCATGGTAACATACCATGACCCTGGTCAGTGCAGAGAATACTGGACTTACTTATTCAATTTCAAAAGTCTGTGTCTAACAAATAGCATCCTTATGTAACACATCCTTAACATCTATTCTACGAAAAGTCTGCTAATTTGTTATTGTTTTGCTTCTTTTATCTGTCTGTGTACTTATATCCTGAATCCTTCTTCATTTTTAACACCTCTAGAACCCCAGTAATTCTCAATTAATAGACTACCTGAGCACTTGCTGCATTTAGGAAAAGTTATAGTGATCAAACAAAAGCTGCTGTTTCTTCTGCTCTCCACAATAGCCATTTCAGAATGCCATATATCCCATAATTGTCTTCACCCAAATCATTTGGGACAGGGTCAAGACTTCTTGGTCAGCCCTCCCTCCACAAGCCTTAGAGGTTGTGTAATTTATGTTATCAAGGAAGGAGCAATTTTTTTCCAGCTTTATTTTACCTAGACAGCTCAAAAGTACTTATTTAATTCTAGCTATTAAATTAAGGGCCTTCAAATTGGTCTACATCCCCAGACCTTCTAATTTTTTAATTTTGAAACAGGGCCTCTCTAAGGTGCAAAATTGTTCAAGCAATTAATCTCTCAAATTTGTGATCCTACCTCAACCTCCCAGATGCTGAGATTATAGGTTTGTGCCACCACACAGACTTCAGCTCTATCTTAATTAACCATTGATTTCTGTGCTCCAACCTGCACCTTATCTAATCCCCCTCTTCTGGTTTAGCCCTGATGTTTCGACATTTGAGGGACTAGTTCTATAAAACTTCATCTATGGCTTACTACGCCTGTAGCATTCACAAAGGCAGGGCTTGACTTCATATGCACACCTGGACAGAAAGACCATAGATACGGTTGACTCTCTCCCCTCCACAATTACCTATAATGTGTATAGCTGGGGATGCAATTAGACATATCTGGAACTCAAATTTAGCAAACATTTGATATTTAATGGTACTTTCTTGGCTGAGCGTTAACTCAACTGGAGAGAAGTGTTTTCTGTTCATCTTTCTAAATAATCTGTACAGATCTTGAATTTTTTCCCCCATTTCAGCACAACAGATCCATTCAACACAATAGATCCAGTTATACTTCCTGAGTCATTGTGGGGAGAGGTTTAGTGGGGGGAGAGGAATAGTAAGAGACAGGCAGATGAAAGAGAACATGAGTGGTCTAGACGAATTCCCGTGAAACAGGAGGGGTAAGATCAGCTGCACTCCTGTACTCAGACCTGGTGCTGTTTATAAGAGCTTCCTGTTAGATAGCTGTGACACTGACCACCCTGTTTCTGGAAGGAAGTGTGCTCAGGAGCATTGAAGGTGGAAAGCGATCTGAGTCTCAGTGAAGAGCATACATGGCCATGCACTGCTTGAACTGATGCTCTGAGATATGTTACAAGACTGCTACTCGGGCATAGCGCAGCTGCATGCATGGCTATTATACTTCTGAACAGCTATCATAAACAAGTTAATTATAACTTTATTTATGTGCTTGTTTATTTTTGGTGCTGGGCATTAAACCCAGGGTCTCATGCACGCTAGGCACATAGTCTACCGCTGTGCCACCCATTTACCCCCCTGGTTGTGTTACTGGGTTCAGGATTCTGAAGACTCTTTCCAGGTCCTTTGGTGCCCAGATCAAAGAACTGGGCAAGACAAGTGGAAAAGGTAAGGAGGTTTCACATTCATTAAAGGTATAAAAAGAAGTATGCTCTGCAGAGTGAGAGTGGAGTAATTAAAGTAGGAAAAGAAGAAGGCTCTGTGGAGAGTGGGCCACTGAGAGAGTTCATAATAGCTACAGGTTGATGGTTGAGGTCTTTCGTATCTCTCATTCTTCAAATCGACATCAGATCTAGGTTGTCCTGTCAAAAACCTGCTTGACTTCATGCTGGAAGAACTGATGGTATCACTTTCTGACTGGTGTCTGGTGCAGAAACTATTTCAGAAACTATTCTGAAAATGCGTCCTGGATCTTGGTGATTGACAGGTCACGCATACTTACTCAGCCAACTGGCCATGCCCTAATCTCCTGCCTCGGTTGATTATAATTTTTTGATGATGTCCTCAGGCCATGAGACTAAAAGAAATGGGCACTCATCCTCCTGATGCCTCTTTTTGGTCCAAATCCCTATTTCATCACGTATTTAATGGATGGAATAGAAGCATATCTTTGTATTTTGTGCTGAAAGAGACACAGATAAATACAAATCACTATCAATCCTCATCCTCAAGAAAAATAACTAGTAAAAGCAGATGGTGGAGATGGGAGCAAGGTGACAGATATAGCAGAAGTTAAATTAAGATATATACATTTTTATTCAATGAACACATATTTTTCGCATGTCTATCCTGTTCCAGGTGGTGCTCTAGGTACTAGGATATATTAAGTAAGACAGACAATATCCCTGCCCTCATGAATTTGCATTCTAGTAGGTAAAACATAAAATACAGAAAGAAAGATAAGTAATATAAAGTCAGCTTAAAAAAAAAAAAAGCCAAAAAGAACCACAAGTATATAAGCCTTAAAGTGGGAAGGAACTTGCAATGTTTGAAAATCAATGCAAAGCCTAATAGAGTGTGCATAAGGTCACAGGGATATTCGTGTAAATACAGCTGAGGTAAAGGAGAAGAAACAAAGATAAGTGGAAAGAAGACAAGAAAAATCATAATTTAAAAATTTGTACTTTTAAGAAAAACTGCAGTTTGAGACCCTTTCAAAGGTAACTATGGTTATAATCCCTTTTTCCTTTCTAGGAAACTCACTCCAAAGGAAAACAATTCCTAAGCCTGTAAACTGGGTCCATGCTTTTCATCTGTATTTGAACTTCTACTTTTCCTCTTACAGCTTTCCATCCTCAAGGAAGCAGCACTATTAAGTAGGAAGCCTATGTCTAAACTTCAAATGCACACGGATGCCTTGTATTCTAACCTAGCCCACCAAATGGGTAACCTGACAGATGCTAGAAATACACACAACAGATATCTTGAGGACATCTCAAGATCACATGAATACTTGTGGCCAATGTTAATTGGTATAAACCATTAGGAGAACAGTTTGGAAACAGCTATCAAAATTCAAAGGCACTTATCTTTGATCTAGCAGTTCAACTTGTACTTTATCCTGTAGTATATTTAAATTTGTTCAAGGAGGGTGTAATGGCACACACCTGTAATTTCAATACTTTGGAAGCTGAGGCAGAAGGATTGCCATGAGTTCAAGGCCAGCCTGGGCCACATAGTGAGTTCAAGGCCAGCCTGAACTACCAAGCAAGACTCTGTTTCAAAAAACAAAAAGGGCTGGGGATTTAGCTCAGTGGTTAGAGCACTTGCCCAGTAAGCGCGAGGTCCTGAGTTCAATCCCCAGCACCAAAAAAATAAATAAATAAAAATAAATTTAAAAAGCAAAACAAAACAAACAAACAAAAAGTGTATAAAATAACATATATGGTGGTTTAAGAACTTAATTTGTTTACGAACTTAATTTGTTTTATGATTTTCGGAAAGATGGCTGTGTTTGTGATTGTGTGGGAGAGATGGCTGTGGTCCTGTTTGTCACCTACTGTGGAGTTTGCAAATGGAAACTAAATTTTGCCAAATGCTTTTGTTTGCAAACCAAATTGTTTGCGAACAGAAGTATTCATGAACAGAGGCATTACTCTATAAAGGTAATTTTTTGTATCACTGTTTGTAGTGGTGATAGAGAACGAATTAAATTGGGGTATGTAATATGTCACCATGTATCATGAAAAGAATGAAGATATTCTTTTCTTATAGAATATAAAAATGACTCTTTACTAATACCAAGTTATCTCTAAAACATATTATTAGGCTTGGGAGGGGATTAAGGAACAGAAGGGAATTTGTAGTAGTTAACATTACGAGAAAAAAAAATTAGCAGGACATGGTGGTACATGCCTATAATCTCAGCACTCTGGGAGACTGAGGCAGGAAGATCACAAATTCAAGCATGGCCTGGGCAATTTAACAACCTAGCAAGACCCTCTTTCAAAGTAAAAAATAATAAAAGGGTTGGGGAGATAACTCCCCATGAAGGCCCAGGCTCATGCCCGATACCAAGAAAAAATAAGTAAAGAAGATATGCCACTTCTGCTACTTCAGACATTTAAAGTGAGACCAATTAGCATTTCTACCTGTATTTTTATCTGGCCAAATTCAGCTTCTGTTATGGCTTGTGTTTAAACGTCCTCTCAAAGACTCAAGTGGTCATAGGTGGGGCTGTTTCAGAGAGGACTGGATCTAAAGTGTGTGGCTGATTCATGGTGCAATTCTAGGATAAAGGGTGCTGGGATTAAGGGTGGGTGATTACTAAATCACTGATTGGTTTGGTACCACCCTAATCCTAGTAACCTAGATAGAATCTAGTCACCTAGCAACCTAGAATCTAGTAGCCTAGAAAAAAGCTGCTAAGGTCCCTTGCTTGCTTTGCTACCTTCTGCCCACTATGAACTGCTGATCTCCTCTGGATGCCTGTCTGCCATGACACCCTACCTTGGTGCCAGCCGATTATGGACTGAAACCTCTACAAATTGTGAGCTAAGTTTTCTCCCTTAACTTGTGGGTGTTGGGTATTTTTCTTAGCAATGAGAAAAGTAACTAAGACAACTTCCTGTATGTAGTTTTAGATGGTGAACAGTATTTACCTAAGCTTAAGGATTGCCAGATGAGAATGATAAACAGAGAAAGAGGCAAAGAAATTTATGGTTTGTGCAAGGGAATAACTATGGCAATGAGCTGAGAATTCAAAACTGAACGAAGAGGCATGGTTATGTAGCTCCTATTGAACCAAGCTTTGCACACACATGCACACACACAAAACCAATTTAGGAAAAAGATAAAAAGTAACTACGAGAAAGAGAATAAAATAGGCAAAACTAAAATGGAGTCAGCCGGGCATGGTGGCACACTCCTGTAATTCCAGCACTAAGGAGGCTGAGGCAGGAGGATCGTCACAAGTTCAAGGCCAGCCTGGGCTACATACTGAGTTCAAGGCTGCCAGCTGCATAGCCAGATCCTGTCTCAAAACAAAACAAAACAAAAAAAAAAACCAAAAAAACTAAAACAGAGTCAACATTTTCAAGAACAGACAGCCAGTCAGTATCCTGTTCTTATGGGAACTGAGGCAGGTCCCATTAGGCATATGATAGTTATTATTAAAGTAAAAAATAATCACAGTCTTACTAGCTTGAAGAACCAGAAAATAGTGTCATGCACATCAGCTCCTAGAAAAGTTAGTAGAGAAATTCTGAGCCAAAGCAGTAGAGCTCCCAAATTTACATTTAAATTCTTCTCTTATCTCTGGCTTATCTGTAAACTGCATGCATGGCAGACCCCAAGCAAGGATAAGGCGAAAAGAGTGGAATGAACATGGTGACCTGTGTTGCTTCACCTCCTTTGGAGGCACACAGTCCTTTCTGAGGCACACAGCACTGTGCTTTAACTGTCTCCAAGAAGAAGCATCGTCCATGAGAAAGGCCTTGGTGGGGTTTTCGGTAGTCAGCAGAATCACAGAATTCACATCCTGCTAGTTAACTTAGGTGGTCCTTTTCACTGAATATTGTTTTATGGATCATGTAGTACTCTTTCTTCTCCATCGCCTCCCATTTTCATACATACATGTAAATATGTAGCTTATGGACTACAAAAATATGGCCAGTATATGTTAAATGTGTACAATGTCCCTAGAAAAAAAAGAGTAAGGAGCCCTAGGTAAGAAACGGAAGAAGGATCAGGACAAAGACTCATTAACTTTGTGTTTTTCAAGGTATCTCCTCAACCCCTTTATACCAGAGCTCACAGCCTGCTTTACCAGCCCTGGCTTCCAGAGCATCAAAGTGTGCTGGATGAAAAGGGGAATCTGATCTGCTGTGGCCTGGGCCTACAGCACAGACCCCACCATGCTCATTCTTCTCTACTAGGAGAGGTAAAATTGTAGATGAATTTTGTTTCTCTCCTGTGCAAAGAGAACATCTCCCAACATAGCATGAGAATGGCAATGTTTTAAAAACTCAAAGCACACCCCTCCAATTTAATTTGAACAGAAATTCAAAAGTTTGTAAACAATTGGTATTTCATTTTCATTTCCCCACAATTTTGCTCCCCCACAAAATTTTGAGAGCTACCATTATTATAAAGATAAAAATTAATATACAGAAGGAGACTGGGCCCTCAAGGAAGTCAGCACAAAAAATAAAGACATCAACACTGTGGCTGGAGGTACATCTGAAGGACAGGCATATCCAACATGAAGATGCAATGGCCAGATCTACATACCTCCCTGTGGGATAAACAGTTACTTGATATTGTACTGGAACTATTGCAGCCTGGTCCAGTAAACTCAGATGGACATCAGTCGCCCAGGTGGGTGACCAAGGCATCTGACCCATCCCCAGCTAAGTGACTCTTTTCCCTACTGTATCATTATTAGCTAAGCGACGCTACTTGTAATCCTACAGGTTGATGGCAGTTTGACCCATGTTGTACCCACATTGTGACTTCGTTGTATAAATCACTCTGAAAGGGCCTCAGGGGCCACCCCATTCAAGACCTCTCCTGGAAATCCAGGAGCTATTCTTCTCTCCTTATCTCCAATAAAATTTTCCTAACTTCTTCCTTTGGCTTGAGACTTCATTCCTCGATGTTGTGGAACCACGAGCTCAGCACGTGTGACATCTAATAGATTGGGAGTTATATTTCTCCTGTATCACCATTATTCCATCAATCTCTTCTTCCTCTTCCCAGTTGTCTACATGTCTTGCTTCTTCTCTTCTACTTCTGCTCTAATTTATTCGTATCAAAGAGATTATTTTTTAACATCATGGTAAAATTCACATAACATAAATTTACCACCTTAACCGGGTTTAAGTACTACAAATAGTGTAATGAAGCAACTTTACATTATTGTGCAGCCATCACCCTTGACTATTTCCAAACTATCTTACTTTTCATTTGTGGAGTTGGAGATGGAACCCACAGCCTCATGCATGCTGGACAAGTGCTCCACCACTGAGCTGCATCCCAGGCCCAGAGTTTCAGTTTTTCAAAATGAAAAGGTTTTGGAAGGCTGAGGGTATAGATCAGGGGTAGAGCACCTGCCTACCAAGCAGGAGGCTCTAGGATCTGTTCCCTAGTGTGGTGCAGCTGGAGTGCACCCTCTTTAAAGAATAATTCCCTGCTCCCCTCTTCCCTCAGCCCCTGGCGATCCAGTCTATTTTCTAGCTCTACAGCAAACAGGTGTTTCTAGATCACCATCCTATATAAATTAAAATCCATGCCACTTCTGGAATTTTCTGGAGTTTTCTTCTTGCTTTATTTTTTCCAATGATATGTATCTTTACCCGACAAATATAACTGTGTGTCTCCTTATTCCTTCCTTCACTGGAATAAATGCTTATTGAGGACACGACCTTTTTCTCCAGCATTGTCAGAATCTGGCACGTTACCTAGCAAGTGCGGGGGCACAGATACTTGTGAATGTGAAATGAGGTTCAAGGTGAAAGCATTTATATTCTAATTTCCTGATTAGACTTCCTGCCTGAGGATGTGTCCTCCAGGTGTTCAGTTCAGTACTTTGGTCCTTTCTCCCCAGCTATCGACCTTTTATTAGTACTTTTTCTTAGTGTCACCTTTATCCTATTTCTTATCTTTGTCACCACGCTCAACTCTTAGTCCTTTTGTCCTTCCTTTATCATCTGAAGATTGCTAGCACCAATCCACTGATATCTCCAGATACATGAACAGGCTGACTGTCTTCTATGTAGCCATGTTGATTAATATTATTTTAAAAGCACACATGAGTTTTCTGGAGTAGACACAGATTGTTATTATTATTCACTTAAAAGCAAATAACAACTATGGTTCCCCTTCCCCTGATTTTTCCCCTGGAATTATGCAACAAAAGTCAGATGTTATTCTACAAATACAGGGCTCGTACTGCAGGAGAGGAGTGCCAAAAAAAGGAAAAAAAATTCATGTGGGTATTTATATAAAAAAGAGAAGTAGCTGTCCCTCTTCTGCTCAAAGTCTCTTTGGAGATGGGATAGAAAGGATTCTGGATCTCATGTAAATAAATCTCTGGAGGGGAGGGCAAGACCACTCTTTCCAGCTTTACACCCCAGAGATGCTTCCAAGATTCTGGCTCTCAGCCCTTGCCCAACTAAATCGTGTCTCCTTTAGGTAAATGTCTCAGGAAATTTCTCACTGTCTAATTAGTCATAAATTACCATTCAGGGCTGGTTAGAATGTTCAGTAATACTTGTTCAGGAAGTCCTGGCTGGACAAAAACAGAAAAAAGATTTTCTCTAATAGTCCCTATCATTTTTCATCTTCCACATTGGCTAATTTCCATTACAGACCTAGTTACAAGCTTCAGAAAATAACTCTGACTGATCCAAGTAGAAAGAATCACCAGGGAAGCCCAGGTAGCCAGGCTGGGGAACCAGGAAAATCCCAGGGAATCTGGAGAGCTGGGCTACTCCACAGAAAGTATCTGATGGGAGTGAAGATGAATGCCAGACACTGCAGCCACACAGCTGCTACAGCAAAACTAAATACTACAGCAGACCTTCAATTACTGCTACAGCCACCACAAAGTGTTGTTTATATCATCAGCTCCATTTGTTCTGTTTTGTTTTGTATTATTTTGTTTTGTCTTGGTGCTGAGGACTAAACCCAGAGCCTCATTCTTCATAGCCAAATGCTCTACCACTGAGCTAAATCCCCAAATCCCATTGCAGCCGGTTTAAATTCTTGGAGCATCAGAATCTGGAGCATCAGATGTTTGAGCCTGGGGCATATGTTTGTGCCCTGCCTGTAAAAGAAGCTAGGAAAGCAAATCTATCTTTTTTAGTTTCTATCGTGGAAAGTGGGTTCCAACTATAGCTAAGATTGAATGAAGAGTTGCAAAATAAAAATAGAAGTTCAGATGTTATACAGCTACCAAAATAGCAAATTCTATAATTTTGCTGCTCTGTCCTCATCTCAATCTATCTACATACATCCTAAAGCATAAACTCAAAATTAGAGTACCGTCTTTGAGTTGTTAACTCCTATACCCTACAAGTCTCATGGTTCTGTTGCTTCCCCATACCACTTAAATATTTCTGCTGTCTATCCTTTTACTTCTGTCCCCAGTATCATAGCCACAATTGGGCCTTTGTCATTTCATGATGGAGGAAAAACAACTCCCGACCTGTTAGATGTCAGATGTGTCAAGTTTGTGTCTCCCAAATATTGAAGAATGAATTTCGGGGACAAAGGAGGTTAAGAGTAAGAGGTCGAGAGAAAGGAGGTTGAGAGAAAGCTCCTGAGAAACAGGAGGGGTCCTGAAAGGGGTTACCACAGAGGCTATTTTTCCAAGAATGTTTTATATAGCAAAATCACTATGTGAGTACAATGTGGGTCAAACTAAAATCAACCAATAGGATCACAAGTATAGTTGCTTAGCTAATAAGTGTCAGTAAGTTCAAAACACTCTACCAGTGAACCCTTTTTATTTTATTTTGAGGTAGTGTCTCACTAAATTGCCCGGTCTGGCCTGGAACTCAAAATCCTCCCCCCTCAGCTTCCCAAATAGCTGGGATTACAGGCATGTGCCAACAAGCCCAGCCTTTATTTACTTATTTTTCCTTTTTTGGCTTGTTTATTTGTTCTTAAACAAGGTCAAAGCTACGTAGTTTGGGCTGACCTAGAACTTGTGATCCTCATGCCTCAGCCACCTGAGCTGGGATTACAGGCATGTGCCAGCACATCCAACTCTAAAATTAGAATTAATACCTGATTTGCTCTTCTCTCCTTTAATATATGCCACAGAGCAATCAAGGGGAAGATCAGACAGGCACATTGAAGGACTCAGTCCATATTGCAATTTGAATACAGGGGCGACTATGGATCTGAGAAGGAACTCAGATGCCAGGTCCCAGCTACTCTGTATTTTTATTAGCAATGTGATGCAAGTACAATCTCAGGAAAACATATAGACAGATTATTAATTTCTGAATGAATATGCTAAGCTATCTGTAAGTGTCAGTAAGCTCAAAACACAACATGCAACCTCCTAGTTACTAAGAAACATATGAGTAGCTATTCTTTTTGGAGTGAGATGGTATCTTAATGTTGTTTTGATTTGCATCTCTCGAATGACCAATGATGTTGAACATTTTTTCATATATTTATTTGCCATTTTTATTTCTTCATCTGAGAAATGTTTATTCATTTCAGATGCCCATTTTTGGATAGGGTCTTTAAATTTGGGGGGGTTGTTCTTTTTGAGTTCTTTATATATTCTGGATGTTAGACCTTTGTCTGAGGGACAGCTGGCAAAAATTTTCTCCCAGTCTGTGATTTTTCACCCTACTCTATTAGTAATTTCTTTTGCCATGCAAAAGCCTCTTGATAGGATGTGGTCCCAAGCATCAGTTCTTTGAATTGTTTCC
>PVJO010024885.1:0-23661 GCA_004026905.1 Hystrix cristata
ACGCTGATATTTCATGCATGTAATTTTGACATATCTGAAAATAAGTTTTTGTATATTTATGGTAGGAGGGGATAGGGAAGTTTTAACAAAGAAGGATGTTAATTTTTGTATAGTCATGGGCATTTACACATATTTTGAACGTATTGAAATTTGATAATTATGTGCACATGAAATTAAGTTACTTCCTGTTATGATTTGTGAATTCCCTAAGACCTTCGATTTTTTTAAGTAACTTTTTATCAGAAATGTTACTGCATCTTTATATTTTTAAAGTTGTATTGCTGCTCAAGAATGGTACCCTGTTGTCAAAAAGGCATGCATTCATAATTGTACATTCAGCATTGTAAATAACTTTATGAAATCTTTTTCGATTGAAACTATTAAAATAAAAAGCTAAATGAGAAAAAATGTTATCAAGGCACCAGCCTTCTCCTTATTTGAAATTCATTTGTCTCTCTTTGGCTTAATTCTGCATACTTGTTCTTTCTCGGTTGCAGGCATAATGGACCACCATTCCTGCTTAATAAATCTCACAAAAATGTCAGGCAGCATAGCAGTAAATTTCCATTAAATTCTCTAACTGGCTTAGCTGTCTCACATTCTATTTCAATTCCAGAGTGTGTGTGGTGTAACTTAACGGATGTGATCACAGATACAGTGAATGCAGTTGCCAAGCGCCAAACAAACAAACAGAAAGGCAGGTTCACTAAAACATTACAGCGTGTGTTCATCCACTTTGTTCACCAGATCTGGAAGCATGTGACCTCTGGCTCTTCCCCAAAGTCAAAATGACCCTGAAATGTAAGCATTTGGAATGGATTCAGTCCATTGACAATCTTCAGTACAACCAAAGACACTCAGGAAAGGGGACTCCAGAACTGCTTCCGAAAGTGGCAAGAATGATGGGACGTGTGTGTTTGAAGTGAGGAGGGACTACTCTGACAGGGATTAATAGCGATGTGTTTTTCTGCAATAATTTTTAAAAAATTTAAACATTCGCTGTAATTTTTGATCACACCGCATATGGTACCCTAATTGGTGACATGCATGTTAGTTGCTCATGTCTGTGGTGGGAAGGGAGGTTAACCTTCACTTGAACCGTGGGAAATGAGTTTCCACAGAAGAAGTGCTCTTAAAAAGGGAGACTATCAGGGCTGGGGATGTAGCTCAGGAGTAGAGCTTTTGCCTAACATGTGCGATCCCTGGGTTTCATCGCCAGCACCTCCAAAAAGGTGGGGTGCGGGGAGTGAAATAAGGATAACAGAAGTCAATTAGCTCTTCCTCATTTACAGCCTCTTCCATGGTACCACTGCCTGCTTTTGTCTTTAATTCTGTCAGTTTGTATCCTATGTCTTGGTGTTCTCTTATTAAGGTCACGCAGCTAAAGAATGGAAGAAGAATGGCATGAGGAAGTCAAAACAATGTAACTTGTAAATTTAGGAATGTTATTCAATAGATTTCAAGACTTAGAGTTTGTTTGACAAGGTAAGAGATTAGTCAATGAGACCAAGAAAGGGAAGAAATAATAGATGTGATAATTCAAGAGGATGAATTTGTTCTGGAATATTAGAAATTCAAAGATCTGGAGAGAACCAAGAAGACTTTGGTGTCTATTTTAGAATTATATTATCTAATTATATGGTATATACCTCCATTTTAGAATTTCAAAATACAGGTGGGCAAAGCAATATTCTTCCTATTTATAATTACATAATGTCCACCAGAGTTTAGCTTAGATGAGATGAAATGGTTGCTGATTAAAGGATTAATTTAGAAAACTGGACATCATCATGAGCGAACAAAATTTAGTCCTCTGAGTGTAACCTTCTTTTTTGTTGTTTTCTTCTGAGGCACAGGTCATTGAACAAGCTGTTTCCCTTCCTTGGCTGTGCTTTTTTTTCTTTTTTGCTTTTCCTGTCTGATTCCTGGCTAAGCCTATTTACCTTTCAGTTCTAACTTCAGATATCATCTTCCTGTAGTTAATGTAAGAAATTATTTCTGATTTGAGTTTTTTCTAGAGCCTCATTCATCTGCTTTGCTACTTTTACCATTACGCTTCCAAGAGTCCAGGTAGGTGACTTTTGGATTGCTCCACCTCGTTGCCCCCTGGGTTTGCCTTTGGCAAACTGGAAGTCTGGGTTGCTTCTTGCTTATGTGTCTTCTCCTTCTCTATTTCTTTAGTTTAATTCCTGGGTTGATGCTTCTATACTGCTTATGGCAGGTAAATTTTTTGGTAGTATCAAGAACCCTTTGGAAATGACTACTTCCCAGAGATATCTTCCAGGTGTAGCTGTTTTTCGGGTTTTTAGTTTGTTGCCAAATCCTACCTCTTCAACTTACTGGAGCTGAGAAATTGCTATTTGGTTAGCCCCTGGTTCTTTGGTACTGGCCTATAGTGTTGTTTATGAGCCCCAAGAAATCTCAGTCTTGGCATACAAGGAAGAAGAACTGATTAGAACAATTCTGTCACCTTGGCTGGAGTAGTGCAATCAGTAATAACAATAGCATCAAACACAGCCTAGAAAATGACAAACCGTGGTAACTATTAATTTGCTACCTTTAACTATATGAACAAGATTTGTGGTTATATAGAAATATCTAAAATAAATCACAAGCTTGTTGTATTCAGTAAGTGTGCCCTCAATATGGTGATTTTACTCTCAGGGGAGAAAATTCAAAGAGATTAGGAGAAAAAACAGAGAAATAGAAGAAGATGAAGAGATGCAGAGCAAGGCTGAAGGACAGGGGAAGATTACACATACTTTGGGAAACATAAGACAGGAGGGAAAGAGAGAAGGAAGAAATAAAAACAAGAACAGGAGAAAACAATAACAAACAAAAAGCTAGAAACAAATTTCACACTTGGGGAACAAGGGAGGTGGGAGAAGGAAAGGAATTGAGGGACAAGAAGGAAAAGAATAGAAGGGAAAAAATGGAAACAAAGATTTGTAAATAAGGAGGAGAAGAGGGGTTGAAGGGAGGGGAGGGGAATGGGGAAAAAAGTAGCAGTAAGATATATCATGTATAGGTACAAATTCCCTATGATGAATGTTATCACTATGTATATATGTATATCTAAAATGTATCAGTAAAATAAAATTAAGAAAAAACAAAATAACAAGAAAAAAAAAAGAAAAAGGAGGGAAAAAAGCGCAGCAGCAAAAACAGAGGGAAAAAAAATGGAAAAATGTCTGTTTCCAGGCATGTCTGTGCTGTCACTGACAGACAGAGTAGGGCAGGCCCAGGTCTATGGTTAATTAATCCCACAGTAGATTTGCAGCAGTAGTAGGTAATCCTAGCAAGATTTCACAACCATTTCCACTAAAGTGAAGTCTGGTCTCTGGCTGTGAGGTTGGAACCTGATTTGTTTAGCTAGAGATACACTGTGTTTCTCCTGCCGGCTTGGACTTGGCTCCCTGCTGGCTTGAATTTGAACTCAGCTCAGCCTTGCCCAGGTGGGAGAGCCACGGGCAGCTTGTCTGAGATCTGAGCTCAGCAGGCCCTTCTCCCAGATGGCAGCGACCTGCCAAATGCCCTCTCCTGAAGGACATCTGAACCCAAATAACTCACCAGTCACTGCAGTCCACTGTGTCCACCACTCCATTCCACTGGTGTGTCTTTCCATAGAGATCTCTGGGGTTGCCAGTACTCTCCAAGTGTCTGCAGGCTTGATCCGCTTCCCCTACACTGCGAGCCAAGACTCAGGAAAAAAGTGCCGTGCCCCACCTCCTTCTTTTGTGCTGAGGTCTCTCCTTTTGCTCTCTGCGAGGGCTTCAATTCTCACTTCAGATGCTTACTGGGTCTTGGGAACTCGCTTCCCTCCTTCTTCTCTTCCTCACATTGTTATATTCCAGCATCTGGACAACCAGTCTCAGAGAGGCAGTTTCTCTGCTGTTCACCACTCCACCATCTTCCCAGATGCCTAGATATCACCTTCCTAAGAAAGCCTTTTCTGATAACTCAGGATTTCCAATGCAATTCCTTCTGTTCATGCCAGAGAAGCCCTTGCCATAGTAGTGTGTTCCCTGAAGGTAAATATTACTTCCCGAAAATTCAATAAATCCTATATGAATTAATCATTTTGCTCTTCAGTCTATTCATTTTATAAGGACTAAAATAGATATACCAAAAAGCCTACAAAAAAAAGAAAAAAATGTCTCATTCCTTATCTTACATTCATATACCAGAATATCCTGCTATTAAATGAATTGATTTTTGGTCAAAACTGAGACCTAAGTTAGTTTCATTTAAAGAATAGGTATCTCCAGACCAAAGGAGAAGAATTTCTGGGGGAACCCTCATCAACTAAATTCATTTCTGGCATTCAGATTCCATTTACTTCTCAGTAATACCTAGCATATGAATTAAGTTGGTTTAAGAAAGATTGGATGATGGGTAATGGTAGTAGAGGAATTTGGTATTTTTAGGGCTCATATTTTAATTATATAGCTTATTTCATTAAATCTAAGGTAACACTCACTTCGATATGCATCATTTTTATGAACACTCCCCCAAAACCTGCCAATTTTGTTGTAACCATGAATAAAAAATATCAAGTGAGAGACATACTTCAATTTCAGAGACACTAGATGTGAAAAAGATATATATCATAAACTGAATTAAATATAAAGGAGAAGGCCTAGAATTATAGAATGTGGAAGTATCTAAGACTTTATCCACTTCATATTCACGATCTATAAAGTGAGAACAAAAGATTTTAAGTAAACGCAGGTACACAGATATTGAATGGGTCAATCGGCTTTTGGGACAAGGTGGACTTGTTTGTTCCGGTACTAACAGTTCATAATTCTATGCACTAATATAAATGTCAAAAAAGAAATCCAGGGGAATATATGTCATCATCACATGACAGATATTTCCTTCTTATGTTAGAGATAACTAATTTAACTACATACAAAAAAAGTTACTTTAATTTTCATATACCCAAATGCCTGGATCCTTGCATCTATCCCCAGTACATCAAGGGCCTAGAAAGACTCTGGAATTCAGGCTTTAGCAGTCAAGTAAATACTTAATGAAATGTATATATCCCTAATGGTATAGGTGATGTTTTTCTGCTGCTACTTTAAAGCCTTTTATTTAATCAAAAACCATTTGCATGGCATTAGATTTTCAATATTTCAAAAGAAGAACAAATCAAATTTGCCATCCTTATGGCAATTTTTGAATTCACTGCTTCTGATGGTAACTTTAAACTTGGTTTTCTTCAGCGAATTTTAGCTTCCTCACTACATAATTCTAGAAGTTTTGTTTTAAAAGCTACTTACTCCCTTTCCCTTCTCTTCATTTTCTCCTTCCCTTAACACTGCAATTGAAAAACTCCCCCTCAACTCCACCCCCACTCCAATTCCCCTACCTACCTGGAACCTCATGCCCTCTTTTCATTATCTTGCTAATAACAAAAGCATCTTCATTTTCTCTGGAACTCATGCAGAAGAAACATTTCAACTAAACAATTATCCTCCTACTTTATATTTTCTCCCAAGGAAAGAAAAATCCTGATTGACTGAAAAATCACCAGGTTGTTGTCACTGGAATCCTTAATGTGAAACCTTCCTTACAATCTTCCTTCTTCAGCTTTCTGTTTTTGATGTAGAAAGTGGTGAGATTAAGAGAATTTGTGGTTTGTATTAGAAAATGCTAGCAGATAAATGAAGGGCCATTTAATTGAGCTAGTCACTGCAAATGCATTCAGTAGATAAGTGACATGCTGAAGAGAACCACTGAGTGTGAGGGGTGCGTGGTTATCTTTCTGCCTGTCACCACCTCTCACAGAAGTCCTGTGAGGTCCCTGGAGAATGCAGTCAAGCCAACGCCCACAGTGCAGGCCACCATTGGAAGGACTGTCTGGGGCTGCCTGCTAACCAAGGACTCACCCAACGCAGAACGCGGCCTTCCCAGCAGGCCCATCCAACTGCTTCATTTTCTTCACTTTGTATAAACCTCTCTTCTCTGAAAGAATAAGAGGAAATCATGGTTTTATTTAAGAATGTCTCTAACAGAACAAAACTATTAATTAATTATTCTTGCTTATTAATACTTACATGGTTATACACACATACAGCCAATTTTTAACCAGTAAAAAGCCCTTTATGAAGCCAAAGTTGGGCCCTGAGCAATTTTGTGACTTAGTAAAGATTTTTCTGTCTTTTCTCTTTCATTAGTGCCATCTTCCTTCTCCTTACCTCATCCAAGTGTTTCATTCCTGTTGTCTCTGACAACCCTACACCCTTCTCCTTTCCCATTCATTTGTTAATTAAATGTCTTATTCTCTTAATCTGCTATAACAAAATATTTTAAATGGAGTGATTTATGAAAACTGAAATTTATTTACTATAATTTGGAAGCCGTGAAGCCTAAGATCAAGGCACAAGAAGATTCACTTTCTGATGAGGACTCTGGTTTAAATATGGTGCCTTGTTGTGATGTCTTCGTATGGCAAAAGGGAAGGGAAGCCCTTCAGTCTCTTTTTAAAGGCATTAAATCCCATTTCCAAACTCTAGTACTCTCCAAATGTCCCACTTCTTAATGCCATCACATTGAGTTTTAGGTTCCCACATATGAATTTTGGAGGATACCAATGTTCCGATTACAGCAATAAATATTGGAAAAGTGCTGTCATAGTGTGCCTCACACTAGCACTGGCCTTTCTAGTGCTAGTTTGAGGATCTTCAAAGGCAGAGCGCAATGCAATGTTCAATATGAACTCATTAACTAAGGATTTGGACATTAGGTCATTTTTTCTTGATCTTCTCAGCAATTTGGTGTCTAGGAAGGGTCCATTTGATGTATTATTGTCCACTGCCAATGGAGATTATCCACAGATATTTTCAAAAGTATGGAATCTGGAAAAGATCATCATAAAATGTTGATCTCAGATTACCTCCACATTTTACAAATGGAAACTGAGGCCCAGGGAGGGAAGTGAGTTATTGACAGAGGCAGTCCTCACCTCTATCAGATCCTAGGGTCATTGGTTTCCCAGAAGTTCTGCTTTGGGACAACTAATACTGTTTAGATGCCTTGAAATTTTGGCACTTGGCAAGCTAAGTAATTTAAGATATGTCAAACTGTGATGATCAAAGGACTAGATCTAATTTATGGACTCCCATGACTGAGGACATTTAAACTCAACTGGTTTATTTCTATCATCAAGTTTACGATTGTTTAAATGAAATCTTTCAATTTAATCTTATGGTGCTAAAAAGCCCAAGAAAAAAATAATACTAAACATCAATGTGGTGGAAAAGAGCTATCTATTCCGACCCTCTATACAAGGAGACCTTGAGAAAATCTATCTTGCTATGTGTTTCTAGCACCAGGTGCTCTGATTTCCCACCATTATAGGTTACACTGGATGCAGTCTCCAAAGAGAATGCATTTACATTTGAATTAATAGAGATTTCTTAACCTCCTCTCCCAGCCCTATTACGTGAAATTCAGCAGAACACTGGGGACACTGCATGCAGGGGTCAGGAGAACCAAAGGTGACCAAAGGCTGAGTTGGAATAGTAGTACTGCTCTTGGGTACTGAGTCTTGGGCAAGCATCAAAGTAGGGAAGCTGAGTCCAAGATTCCCGAACTCACCTTGAAGGTGAACAGCAATTGTTGTTCTTTTGTTTTGCATGTAGCTTTTTGTTTTGTTTTACCATCTATGGGCCCCAAAACTATGGGTGAAAAGCACACCCAATCTGAAAGGAAGATGTCTCAGTTTTGAAGTGCAGAATTCCCACCAAAGATATCAAGTCATATGCTCATGATGAAAAATCATTAGCAAATGAGAAAGCAAGTTGAATTAGTTATCTGTTACAGCATAGCAAATTCTTCCACAACTTTGTTGCTTAAAATGACAATAAACCTTCGCTATCTCTCTCAGTTGTGAAGGGGTCAGGTTTATGAGGACTTAGAGTCTGTATACTAGCTCAGGGTCTCATAAACCTGTATTCCTCTGGAGGCTCGCCTGAGGCTGGAGGCCCTACCTCCTAGGGCACTGTGCAAGCAGGTGTGTGTTGGCCTCTTGCTAAAGGCCCTCAGCTCCTCTCCGCCTGGGTCCTCCACCTAAGCTGCCCCAGAATGTAAATCCATGGCATCTTGTTTGCCCCACCTCACACTTAACAATTCTGGGAAGAGTAAGTCACACAGGAAGTATTCTTTCTATACCTTAATCTAGGATGAAAGCATGAGCAAATTTCTTTGTACTCTTGGGGCAAAAATTTTTTTAAAAAGCTAAGCATAAGAAAGAAAAAACATAAATTCAATCATATTTAAATGAAAACATTCTGTTTTCCAAATGTGCTAGTAAGAGAATTAAAAAGCAAAGGACAAACTGAGAGATATTTGTAATTCACTAAACAACAGGATTAATATCCAGAATAGATAGGTGATGTCTACAAATCAATGATACACCACCCAACAGAAAAGCAGCCAAAGGCCAAATCGCTTCGCAGAAGAGAAAACAAATGTAGCCAATCCACCTCTAAAAAGGTCCTCATCATTATTAACAATCAAGGAAATAAAAATTGTGATCATAACAAGATATAATTGTACACTTATTTAATTGTCTCAAATTAAAAGATCTGACAATTCTATGAGTTCAAGAGGAAATGAATCGTTGGAAAAGCCATGGGTACTAAATGCTACAATCACTTTGAAAAACCAGCTGGCAATCTGTCCTGAAGGGGGGTATTCACACATCATCCTCACCCAATAGCTTTATGTGTAAGTCAGTGATTTTAACCATAGAAGACCTCTGATAATATTTGGAAATACTTTCAGTTGTGATTACTTGGGGATATTCCTGGCATGTAGTGTGTAGAGGACTGAAATGCTGCTGAAGACCTGCAATGCGAGGAAACCTCCACACAACAAAGAATTATCTACCCCAAATGTCCATAGTGCCAAGGTCAAAAAACTCTGTCCTTGGTGTAAGTACCGCAGAAATTCTTACACATATGTATATCCAGTGATCCAGGATAATGTGTGTTAATAACAAAGCAAAACTGGAGGTGATAGTTCCCCTTTGACAAGAGAAGAGAGACATCAGTTGTGGCATAGTTATTTAATGGAAGATACCCAACTGATTGTACTACTACAGCTAAACAAAACATGAATGTAGTTATTTTAGTGATACAGTGCAAAGCGAAAAAGAGAAAATATCACGAGAAGATATCCAGTGTGATATATTTAATGTAATTCTCAAAAACAAACCCAGATAATCTGTTATTTAAGCATACTAGTATGATGACACTATAAAAATAGACTACGCAATAATAACACAAACTTCAAAAAACTCGTTACTACTTAGTTAAGATGAGGGGAAGTTTTCAGGGAGGAGGGAAGTAAATAGAGGAAAGTTTTGTGACCAAGTTTGAATGCCTGGATTGGAAAGTATGTTTGCAGTTATTCACTACATTATAAACTTTGTAATTTACATATATATATGTAAATATATGTATATATTTATACATATATATGTAAATATACATATATATGTAACTTACATATATATACACACATGTATGTCACATATATTTTTATTTATCAAATAATATATTATGTATAAATAAACTAATAAAAGTCATTCAGGGCAGAAGTTGTAGGTTAATAATATATCCACACAAGTAACTTTTTGAAATTGGGGCAACCAAGTTTTCATCACTTTGAAGAGAGGAGATGTTGCTGTTTCTATGGTAGGATTTGACTCCAAATAGACTGTAATTCATCTGAGGAGGGCTTTCTTGGCAGCTTACTAGAATAATGTCTCAGTTTATTTTCTCATTGTTGAGACAAATACCCAATACCCAAAGCTAAAGGAGGAAAGGTTTATTTTGCCTCACAGTCCGTAGAGGTTTCTGTCCATAACTGGCTGGCTTCAAGGCAGGGTGGCACAGCAGAGGGGCACAGCAGAGGAAAAAGAGTTCATGGCAGGCAGAAGGCAGAAGGCACCAAGCTATAAGTGACAATAGCAGCCTCTCTTTCTGTCCCTTTTGTAGTCTATCTAGGCTACCTGGCTTAGGGCAGGTGCCAAACCCATCAGTGGACTAATTTAGTAATCACACACCCTAACCCCAGCATCACACACTCTAGACTCAGCCACCTCTGAAAAAGCCCCACCTGTGACTGCCTGAGGCTCGGGGGGCCATCTAGACATAACAAATAGCTGTTACTTCAGCAATATTGTTGGCCTAAGCACCTCTTACCTTTCAGCTGCACTGGCAAATAAACACAGGGCAAATTAAAGAAAACAGAAATTGTAAAATTCTTTTTTCTCTCTCTTTTGTTACACTGCCTTCATATACTGGAAGGCATAATGTTCTGTAACATGAGTGAGAAAGTAGATGATCTGCTGGATTTCTTTGTCTCCTATGAAAAAATCCTGATTTCTTTTTAAAAACGAAAATTTCAATGTCATGTAAACCACAGGACAGAAAATGAAGGAAGTCCAACTTATTGGGAACACCCTGGCCACTTAGCTGTTTTAAGCAGAACTGATAAAATTTCCTTCTGTTTTCTTTCTTTTTATTCTAACTAGGTTTTCTAAGTGCCTGGCTGCCCCTTATTCCTGTTCTCAGCTGACTTTCAAATAATCCGTGCCAGAGTGCTAATTGAAAAGTAAGGCATTAACTGATTATAGCACAGTATAATCCCTCCTGGGGTGATTTTTATTTTCATAGGGGACTCATAAAGGTTGGTGTAGGTAGCAGGGAGGGAAGGTTCAGAGATGACCTTCAGAGGGCTATAGCTGCCTTCAACACCTGATGAAGCAAATAAAGAATATTTGTTATGCAGCCTCTGAAAGGTTGGCAAAACCTTGCTTCAGGCCCTGTTTAAACATCCAGGTTCAGTCTACTACTTTTGGAACAGAGCTTCAAGAAAAATCTCTTACTTCCAGACCCAAGAGGAAATATTTTATAAATAATAGTGTAGAGAATTATTTGGTCAATATTTAGACCTGAAATACCCTGAAGAGTGAGAAAGCTACAAAGAAAAAAATAGATTTGGAGAAACTACAGAGGCCAAAACCAATCAATGCAATGCTTAATAGTGTAACAAGAAGGATATTTTCAAGTGCCTGAGCATAAATGTCAAGAGTGTTTCAACAAAACCCAAAAGACTTGAAGCATGTGTGGGGAAAAAAAAGAACAAAGAAAAAAAGAAAAGGGAATATAGAAGATTTCTGAGGAGAATACAAGTATGTGTAATTCCATTTACAAAATGATTGTTCCACCATGTTCCCAGTTCACAATACTTGGCATTAGCATGTGCTTTCTCTGATGATAAATATCATCATTTCTAACAGAAGAAGCACCCCTCAGTCAGGATGTTTAAGTCAGCAAAACTGGCCACTATTGAGTTCCAAATTCAAATGTTCGGTATTGGTTCATAAATCTTACTCTGCAGACTCATTCAGCGATGTTTATGTAAAATTAAGATTTCAGAACCCAGGTGAGGTGATTGCAAATCATTAGTCTTAGCAAGGCCCAGGCATCTGCATTCAGTAAGCAAACCAAGTCATTCTAACGCGTGTGGTGGGTCACAGTACAACAGGCATCAGGGAGCCTAACCTCGAGTGTGCACCTGAGGCCGTACCTGTCTCTGCAACCTCTCAAATAGCCTTTGGCTGCAGCCATTGCAAGCTCTCCACACACACACATAAACAACACACACACACACACACACACACACATGCGCGTGCACACATATCCACACACAGAACTGAAAATGTGAGGAAGCTAACAATCCAAGCTCCAAGAGGGGCTCTTTGACCAACAGAGGCAGCCAGTAGGCAGATGTTCCCACCTTTTATCTCTCAGGAGAACACTTTTTTGAACCTTAGTTTGTATGATATCCTCCTATGGTCCTTGCAGGAGGGAATCCCATTTCCCACAGTCTTTCTCACTTGCAGATCTCCAAAGATATAATTTTATGCTCAGTTAAGAAAGAAAACAACATTAGGTTTGAAGATAAACCTATTTACTGTGGAGACATTTCACCCAATTACTAGGGATTATTTCACCAAATTACAGGGCGAAGCAGCTTTGTAACCAACCTTCTATTGGCTTTCTCCTTTCTCTCTTCTCTTCTGTCCGGTCCCCTAGTCCTATTCCCTGGACTCTTATACAAAAGTAAAGTCCCTACATGTTACTTCTCGCCTCAGACCCTGCTTCCTGGGAAAAATTCAAGCTGAGGGAAGGCTCTGTGAATGGTTTCCCAGAGGACTGGCCTAGAAACTGAGAGAAAAGGACGGGCAGGGCATGGAGGGTTCTGACTGTGTTTTTTCAATGCTTGTTTATTCAGAGCACTCTCACTTTGATGAATTTTGCATATTATACTTGCCCATCTTATTTTCCTGAAAAGTAAAGTTGTGGAACTAAATGGCATTTGAAAATAACTAATAACTAATAGAAAAAAATTCAAATATTGGCAGTAGTGAATTTCACTACTCCTACAACACGAACTGGAATAACATTGGTTATCTCGGCTACCTCCAGGGTTATTGAGAAAATAACACATGAGTATTATCAACAGATAATATAATTTAGAATTAATACCAATCAGCTCTGCAGCCCGGGTGTAATCTCTCTATCGGACAGTTGTCATCAGGCTTGTGTGTGACCTTATGTGTTTATTCATACTAAACAACAGTTGGACACATTTCCCCCAAAACACTAGGATTGTTGGTTAGAAATCTTGGAATATTAGCACAAAATTTGGCTCCATTAGAGGATGCTGCATCAATATGAGCCTTTAGTTTTGAGAAAGGAATGACAAGAGAAGGGCAAGAAGAATTTCTCAGTAAAGAAAGAAGCATGATTAGGAGACTTCTATGATCTGTGTTAGTGGTTGGCCACCCCATCCATTCTTACTCTGCTTTTTCCTCACTAGTTTCTTTCTCATGTTATCTGGAACTCAGCTGCCACATAAGTAATTTACATAATAAATAATACTATGCCTTTCTTTAGATTCTCCTATAGGTTCTTCTCACATACAACTGCAATATAAAAATGAAAACTTTGCTCATTATACCAGAAGATATCTGGACTCACAGACTTCTCTAATGGCTCCCTAATTTTTCTGTATAGGGAAAAAGTGAACAACATGGAACTAAAATGAAGCTATTAGGCCTTATGTTCCACATCCATATATTCAAACAGGTTTTATTGGAATATAAATTACGTAGAAAAATGTAGAGAAATCATAAATGTAAAGCTTGAAGAATTTTCACTAAATAAATTCTCTGTGTAACTACCCCACCTTCTATGAAATAGATGATTACAAGCATCCAGATAACTTCTTTAGTTCTACTCTTGATCATTCCATCCACCTCAAAGAGAACTAATACACTGATATTTATTGTCATCAACATATTTTGCTAGATTCTGAACTTTGTATACATAGAAACACAATTTATACTCAAATACATCTGGTTTCTGCTTTCATGCCGTATTGTAAGTTATATTAATGTTGTTACTTATCACAGTAGTTCCTTTTCAGTGCTGTATATAGCATTCACTTGTATAAATGTAAGACAGTTTATTCATACAATTTATTTTTTCATTTTGCCTTGATTGTTTCCAGATTTTACCCGTTTCAAAGATTGCTGATATAATCATTCTTGTATGTATCTTTTGGTACACTATGCTTCGGTTACTTTTAGGGGATGTACTTAAAGTTAGTCCCTGGCTGCACATATTCAGCTGTATGACAAAATGTTTCCAAATGAGTTGGAAACTAACGAGATGATTTAAAATTATATGTTAATATGCATTGCCAAGTATAGCCAGAACATTCAAGGAGAAAAAAATAAACACCCCTTCCAAAGTGGAAAGACTAATACTACAAAGTACAACTTGTTACAAAATTATAGTAATAAAGGCAACATGCCCCAATAGTTAAATAAACAATGGCACATATTATTATAGACAGCAAAGTAAGGTAGAAATATTATAGGCAGTCAGACAGGGCCAGGCCCTCAATGGAGGCAATACACAAGAGGAGAATATGCTACAACTATGGCTGGAGGCGCATCCATTGACGGTCAGGTCTCAAAATAAGGCTGGAAAGACCAGAGCCACACCCCTGGTTGAGGGATAAACAATGAACTGAAGATTACATCTGTTAAAGTCTAGGTCACCCAGGAGGGCAACCAAGATCTCCAGATCCAACCCACCCTGGAATGTCCTTGTTCTCTCCTTGCTGATTTACATGACTGTTAATCATCGTTTTGACACACATTGTACCCGCCTCACAATTTTGCTCTATAAAACTTCCCCTGAAGGGTGGGCTCGTTGGCAACCCACTTGGGTCCCCTCCTGTCTCTCAGGAGCTCTCTTTCTCTCTCCCAATAAAATTCCTACTCTTAACCTCCTTTGTTCCTTAGAATTCATTCTTCGACTTTGGGGAACACGAACTCAGCGTAACTGATATCTAGCAGGTTGGGAGTTATATTTTTTCCCCTATATCAATATCATGGAGCCCAGAAATATATATGAACACTTCATTTACAATATATGTGGCACTGCTGACAATTGTGGAAAGGGTAGTCTTTTTACTGCATGGTACAAGGTGGGTAATATATTCATATTGAAAAATCCATTTCAATATGGGAAGGGGCTCAAGGCCCTGAGTTCAATCCCTGGGGCACCAAAAAAAAAAAAAAGAAAATATTTTTGAGTTCGATTCCCAGCACCACAAAAAAACAAAAACAAAACAAATATGGGAAGGAATCTTTGATCCCTCTCTCACACCATATATAAATCTTAAAGTCTTGTAGAAGCTTGTATTGCTTTATCAGATATATATATATTTTTTCATCAGAAATGAATGAAGCTCTAAATCCTAACCAGGAATAAAGGGGTCTTTTTGTATGATGGTTCACATTAGTACTTCAGATAATCTTGTTACTGGGATTAAGATTAAATCTTCATGTATACTTCAAAATCTATTTCATTCTCCTGTTTTCCACTGCTCCTCTATCTGTCCTCTTTCTGTTCTTTCCTACTTCTTATACTCCCATCATTTGTTCTTTTATTTATCTAACAGCATATACCAAACATTAGGGATTAAAAACCAGCGATGTACATGTGAAATATGATCTGCAGGACTATTTTTTTTTAATTTTTTTATTATTTTTACCATGGCAAGAACATGTATTGGTACATTGTATACATAATGATCATAATCAACATGGTTATTTTGTACCTGTACACGTATCGTGTACAGGTGCAGGACTATTTTTAAATGCATAATATTTAAAAAAAATATTGCCAACACGATCGTGAGATTTTACATGAAATCCAGTGATGGGGCATCTCTTGAAACTCTGGGCCATCTGGTCACTGTAGGGTGGCAGGATTTCATAGCAAGATTGCAGGGTTTTCTGACACATTGGCCAGCATGAGATAGGACTCACCTCCCAGGTCCACCTCAATTCTCACTGGTCCTGCCTCACTGGAGTGCATACCAGCAGGACCCCAGCAGGAATTGCATTTAGGAGTCCTGTTACCATGACATAGCTAGATACAAAATATGCTCCTCAAATTACAGATGCATAAATGTCAACATTGTTTTCTATTTATATACAGTTTTCAGTGTTCTACATATGGTAGTTAACATTTTTTTTTCTTCTTCCTTTTAGTTTTTGGGCATAAATTCCTTCTTGTTTTCACAGGAACATTAGCTCAAATTTGCAGATACTGTGTGCTGTAGATAAAATTGTTGCGTTTAAAACCATATGTCACAGTGAACTGTTCAAGAGGCACCAAGCCTTTCTCACTTGCAGATCTTTAAAGATATAATTTTATGCTCAGTTAAGATGGAAAAGAGCATTAGGTTTGAAGATAAACCTATTTACTGTGGAGGCATTTTGCTAAACTATTTCACCAAATTAGTAGGTAGAAGAGACATCGGTATATTATGTTAAGAGACAACCTTTTTAAGCTTACCTATGTCTTCCTCCACATCAATAAACTACTGGGAATTATAATCTTGCTAGTAACAGGATAGGGCAAGATATAGCAGGTCCTGGCTCCAGTTTTCGTGAACATTTATATTTACTTTTGAGAAGTTATAATGAGAATCTCAATTCACAAAGTGGCTATGAATCTTTTAATATTTAATAGACTTCTTCTCTAGTTCAGGCCACCACCCTATATATGGTTGTAGAAAGGCATAAAACTCTATTACCCTTTCACAGAGGTAAAGAAAAGTCAACCAGCGTTGTGTAAAATAAGTACTCCAAAAGTATGAAAAGTCCTTACAAGGTAAGACATATTTCTCTATGATTCTTTGTTCCCATATGCATAACTTGGGTTTAAGAAAAAAAAATTAGGAACCATTTTTTTCAGAAGCACAACTCAGACCAAAAGAAATAAAATAAAACAAAATACAAACAGTGATTCGAGTGACAAGCAAACTAAACTCAGGCTTCAGTCTTACAAAACTGGCTTCATTCATCTGTGTAGTACGCATATGTGCATACATCTACATGACATTTTTCTTCTTCAAGTGAAAAGACAGGTAAGAAGTTGAAAGGATTGGAAGGAACCACAGAGAATACCAATGAGAAATTTGCTGGCTTAGCAATGACAAAAACCCCAGTATCACCTAGCCAATCTAAATTTTATAAATAAGTACACTAACATTGTAGCAGCCTACATAAACTATTTACAATGACAGTAAATGAACAGAATGAATAGTCAGTTTGGGGTATATACACACACACCCAGCATAAGCCTTAGACTATGCTGATTTAGAAGCGCTGGAACCACAAATTATTCCTATTGCCATCAAGATATGAGGCTTCTTAGGAACGAGTTCTCATTTCCACCTTCTCCATGCAGGCCATTTCCTCTCCTCTACCATGTGCTGCTATTTCCTGAACTCCAAGGGCAAAAAGAAATATGCTGCCTATGTCCTCCTCCCCGCACCCCTAGGTCTGCATCTTCCATTGTTCCAGTGTACCGGCTGGGAAGGAAAAAAATGAGGGGATACTGAAGACGTGGAATGTGGTTAAGACACAAAACACCTAAAGAAGACTGCTGTTAAAAGCTTCTGACAGCCCAGTATCAACCACTCGTTTTCCTCCTTTTCCACACACTTAGTTCTGAGCCTGTTCACCAAAGCTTTCCAGTTCTTAAACACATTTAAATGTTCATTTCCAGCTTAACCTCCCTCTCTCCAGCTAGAATGTCTGACATGAAAACCGAACTTCTCTACCCAATGGTTCAATGGCCTTTAACACCAATAGGTCATCAGCTACTTCTTTTTCTCGATCTAAAATACCCAGAATTTCTTCTGAATTTTAATTTTATTTTACCATTGTCAGATGTTCAATCAATAAATACTTGACAAGTTTCACACACAAAAATTCATATGACAGTTTCATCTTGGGGCTGTGAATGCAGCTAAGTGGCAGAGCATTTGCTTCACATGTGCGATGCCCTTGGTTCAATTCCCAGTACTGCAAAAAAACTTCTTGAAATTGATTTTAAACTGTTTAAATACTGAAAATTTTGTCTTACATTGGCACTACATTAAGTCCAAAATAAAACTGCCAATAAACCAGTTGTCAAACATTCCACTCTTCCCTCTGGGTCATCAAGGCTGCTCGTGCCCCTGCAAGTATGCGAAGGCTCTCAGCTTTCCTGGACACCCAAAGCCGCACAGGATGCCTCCGACTTGCCCCGTTTTTTCCTGTCCTTTTACGCACCACCTTTAATTTCCTTATAGTCAGATCGTGCATATGCATGTGTGTGTGTTGTGTGCTTATGCGCATAGACAACAATCTGAACCCATACATTTCTTTTTCTGTGCTGTAATGCCCAAATCTGTATTTCTCTTTCTTTTCGAAATCAACATTGGTACTTGGGTTTGTGCCCTTTATCACATTTCTATCTCTATGGAAACCATACAAATTCCCTGTGTCTTCATATCTTATACTTTATTCTTTTTGCTGGTGTCTGAGCTTCAACTGTAGATATATCCTCATCTTCATCCTTAACATATTCCCCCCAAGACTTTTTTTTCTACTTTCTTTTAGCCAAATGACTTCTTGTAAAAGAGTCTACGACATATATTAACTCTGTCCTTCTCTTGCTTTCCCTTTTCTTCATGTGAACCTCCCAATCTCTCTGCATCCACATGCTCACCAGCCCTTATCACGTTCATTACAGCTTCAACTTACATTACCCATCTGCCTGTTGGATACTTTCACCTGGACATTTCGTAGGCACTCCGAATTCAGTATGTCTGAAACTGGATTTATTGCGTTCCTTTTGCCAAACTGTTCTCTGATATCACTTAAAATAATTACCTTTAGGTTTCTCTTGTTTATTCTTCACATTCAATAAGAAATCAAAGAGTCTTGGAGTGGCAAGTCACTGCTCAGCTCTCAGCCTGGCTGACATCTGCTGACCACCATGTCCCACGCATCAGCCATTCAGGGAAACCAGGAGAACGCCCATTTGGGGGGAGGGAGTGTTTCATTTGTGTCCCTTGTTGTGTCATCTTCTTAATCAAGGGAAGGTACTTGAAGTGACTGTACGTTTCCCTGCTAGTTGAAACTCATTTGTGTTTACATTCCTATTGCAAAAAAGAGAAAAGCAGTGCTAATATTAATTTAAAATCTCAAGACATTGATTCACCTAGCCGGACAACTTCACAAAAGGCTCTTCCTTAAAGATCATTATTTTCTAATTAACACACTAGGTGTATTTTATACTCATATATGTAGGACTGGTATAGGGAATAGGATAAGAAATTGAATTTATGGTGGGTCATAGGAGAAATGGATATAATAAAAATGTACTCATTTAAATCCAATGTTTTGTAAAATTAATAACCATTACTAACAAAAAATTAAAAATTAAAAACAAAAATAAAGGAAAAATTTAAAAACAAAAAATAATTTTATTAGAGCATGATCCTCATGTAATGGACTTCATCTATTTTAAGTATATAATTTAATATGTTTTGACATAACTAACTACCTTCACAATTAAGTAATAGAACGTTTCCATAAAACCAAAAGACTTCCTTTTGCCCCCTTAGGATTCCTTACCCCTTCTTAATCCAAAGGAAAACATTTATCTCCATTTTGTCACTTATGGTTTTCTGGAATATGAGCTCTTCTCAGTCTGGTTTCTTTTGTGTAGTATGATGTATGATTCATCTCCCTTGTTCCATGGATCCTATTTTTTGTTTCTGAGTGATTTTCTATTGCATGTATATACAATTTATCCATTTACATGATGAGGAACTTGCTTCCAGTTTGGGGCTATAATGAATACAAATTCTAAGAATATTCATGTGTCTTTGTGTGGCTATATGTCTCCATTCTCATGGGCAAATATCTAAGAGTAGAATTATATATTACTACATTTAACTTGATTAGAAACTTCCAAACTGTTATCCAAAGTTGTTGAAGCATTTTAAATTCCCATCAGTAATGTGAATTCAATGAAATTGGTGATCATACTTTACAAGTTTTCCATATCTGACTGATTTTTATGACTACTTGATCTACTACTGAGAATGGAACATTCAAATAGCCAGCTCTAAAGCTTGCTAATGAGCTTGTTTACTGCTCATTTCAGTTTGGTCAGATTTTTCACCAGGTATTTTTGAGACTATGTTATTTGGTACATACACCTTTGAGTTATTATACCATCTTGACGAATTTACCCTTGGATAAAATAGTCCATTTTATTCCTACTAATATTTCTAACGTTGGGCTACTGATGTGTAACCCAATCACTATTAGTACAGTCATTTCAGTTTTCTCTTATTTCTCTTGATTTGTGTTTGCAGGTTATATTGTTTCCCAACTTTTTACTTTACTATTTTTTTTGTAAACAGCACATAGCTTTGTCTTGTTCTTTAATCCATTTGGACAGCCATGCTTTTTAATTAGAATGTTTACACTGTTTATATGCAATACAATTTTCCAAATGGTTGTGATCACGTCACAAGCATCTTGGTATTTGTTCCATTTGTTCTGTTCCTTTTTACTTCTTTTTCTGTCTCTTTTTGGATTAAGTAAAAATTTTTACTTTAGCCACATAAATGTCATTTTATTTTACTAATACTTAATTCTTTTAGTCATATGCATCTTCAATCTATAACGGTTGACCTTCAAATAATTTTGTATCACTTTATGAATATTGTCAGAACTTTTAAAACAAAATACTTATATTTTCCTTCTTTCACCTCTTGATTTCCAATCATTCTCAATTATAGATAGCCTGAAACTTTGTTCCTTGTTATTTTAGGGTTTTTTCTCACTTATTTTTGTTAGTTTGGATTTCTGTTACCACATTTTCAAGTTCACTAATTTTTTCTACTTCATTGTCTAGTTTTACTTTAATCTGATTCAGTGATTTTTTGAAAAAATATTATACACTACATTTTTCATCTGTAAGGTTTGGTAATTTTATTGTTTTATATTTGATTTGTTTTAAAAATACTTGAATATATCTCAAAGCCTGCTTTAAATTTTCTCCCAATTGTATGATCTTTGCGGTATGTATGTATTTCAATTTATTAGTTTTTCTCTGTTTCGGGTTTATTTTCCTGCTCCTGCATGTGTGTACTAATTTTTATTAGATGCTAGAAACATCAAATTTTACACTGTTAAACAGTGCTAGATTTTTTTTTCCTTAAAATGTTTTGGATTTTGTTCTGAGAGGAATTAAGTTACTTGTAGTTCAGCTTCATATTTTCAAAATGTGTTTTTCAATGTGGCAACATGTTTAGAGTTACCTTTTCTCTGTGTACAGGTCAGCTTGCCCTCCCTGTGGTACAGTCTGGAAAGAGAACTCACACAGAAATCTGGGGTAATCTCAGTGCTTGCCTTACTCATTGTCCTTCTCTCAGCATCTCCATCTTGTTTTACATTTAGTTTAATGTCTTAAACAGTTTCATAATATATTTTTACAATATTTTCTATATTTGTGTCCCTTTCTGTAGATTTTTGCAGTAATAAGATAAATTATTAATACATCATAGCTGCAGAATAAACTCTGATCTCTTTCCAACCATACATAATGGGTAGGGACTGCTTCAAATTTCTTTGCTTGTAAGAAGGAAAATATTGCACTCTGGGAGGTTGAGGCAAGAGAATCATGAGTTCACGCCCAACTTGGGCAACTTAGGAACTTAGCAAGATCCTGTCTCAAAATAACAATACATAAATAAATAAAGAAAAGGACTGAGAATGTAGCTCAGTGTGAAAACCTTGATTTCAATCCCCTGTACAGCGCATGAGAAAAGAGGGAAAATATTATCTTTACAGAACAGAAACACTTATCTTAAAGTTTGCGCTGGCTTTACCAAATGAAAAATTTCCAGTGGACTAAATGATTTTTTGACTTAGAACATTATTTTTCTTTTTAGAGAAATAGAGGCTATCTTTTACTATCTGTACCATTTATTCAGGAAAAAAGTCGAATTATATATATCAGGTAGTTGTTACTACTATGTAATCAGCCACCCTACAACTTCAGTGGCTTAAAATAAAAACCATTTATTTCTTCCTCTGAGTCTGCAGGTGGATTCGTCAGTCCGCTGTCTGAGCTGGCTTGCTGAGGTGCGTTTGCTGGCCGTGGTCTGCCACAGACCTACTCATTGTCTTTGAGCTCTCGGTCAGATTTTTTTCCTACGACTCACGTCTTGGTTGGAACAAATGAACTGTTCAGCTCTATTCCATGTCCTCTCTACCTGGTCTCACGATGATGGCAATTTTCCAAGAATGCAAATCGACTGAGTCTTCTTGAACTGAAACACATTTCTACTTGTATTCTTTGACCAAGGAAAGTCATAACTCTGCCAACATTTGAGGATTGCAGAAACAGGTCTTCCTCTACCTTTGGCTCAGTCTCCTGATAAAAAGACTTGAATGACACTGCAAAATTTTGGATGAAAAGAACAACAGAAAATGTGGGGCCATTCGTACGATTCATCTATTACATAAACTTTAACTTTATATAATGATCTTATTTTTGGAAACCAACTAGGCTCAAAGAGATTACATTGATCTGAAGTTTTTCTCTGCTAAGCTTCACTAATCATTATGACTCACTGCAGCATATGGGCAGTGGGAACACTAGCAAATCTCATTAATCAGCCATCTATATCTGTCCCCGCAAGCCTCTGCTTAGTAAGTCTCCCTCTCCTTCATTGCCTTGCCTTTCCCTCCCCAAATCTTGCATATAGGTTATAACTTATGCTCAAGCAAATTCCAATTCCATTTTATGAAACTAGCTTGAACGTCTTGGGGAAAACAATTTCTTAACACTTTGCACTTCCACCGTAGAGTACTTGTTACAGTTTAGATCTGAAATGTCTCCCCAAAAGTCTTTCGTGTTTGGATGGCGACTGAATCATGGGGGCGGGGCTACACTCACCGGTGGATTCATTCAGTCATGAGCTCAATAGCTGAATGTGCTGTTAGGACATGGCACTTGGTCGGAGGCAGGTAACTGGGGCATGACCTGGACGGGTGTGTTTTTGCTTCCAGCTCCTCCTTTCTCTCGCCAATTCCTGCCTGTCATGGGATGAGCAGCTGTCCCCTGCCACGTCCTTCCACCATACCTTTTCTACCCTGGACCCAGCCAACTCTGGACTTAATGCCCTGGAAACTATAAACTAAATAGACCTCTCCTCACTTAGATTGTGGGTATTGAGTATTTTGTCCCAGCGATGAGAAAGCTAATACTGTACTTATCCTAGTTTATCTTTTATTTTGACTGTTCGATCAAACACCCCTCTACCATACTGTATGAGCCAGGAGGCCAAAGTCATGTCCGTTTTATCTTGTGTCTCTTGCAAGGTAAATTCAGAGCCCTTTCCATAATAGCTGCATCACTGCATAAGCTGAAAAATTTATTAATGCACACAATCCAGTGAGCAAAGGGAATGGCTTTAATTGTAATTTTAATCAATACTATAAATACTAAGAGCTACCATTTATTATGTTTTGAGAACTAAATTGAGAAAAACTAGTAATTTTTCAGTGTTATCTACTTCTGAATGTCATTCCACATTAAATATTACCAGTCAATATGTGCTTTATTACCTAGTTTGTTTGGCTGAAAGAAAGATTAGAGTTTTGAAGACAGAGATTATGCTCGAATCTCTCTCTGAATTTCTCAAATGTTAGGCATCTTAATATTCTTCAGCAATAAAGTGAAAGTGTACCAGTATTTAACTCAAAATGAAAATATTAAAATAAATAAAATATAAAGGCATTTGAACATAGAGAAGGGGACTGTTACATGTTCACCAAATTCAATTCCCTCTTCCTTTAAGAATGTAGATCAACTTTAATGGCAATTAATACAGAGCACAAATGTGTCCTAATAACTTGACAGGCGTGGCTGAAAAGAAAGATGAACTTGAGAGAGGAAAGAGAGAAACCACTTCTCTTCAGGATTTTTCGAGAAATGTCTCATCAAGCATCTGAAGTGTTGAGGACCACTGTGGAATGACATCCCACCATCTGAACAAAAGAGCGGAAGTCACTCCCCCCACGCCTAGGAATCAGGAGCAGAGCTTCTATGGTATGAAGGGAGGAAGAAAGTTTTAATACTGCTTCTCTTCCATCCAGAGAGTCTGATGGCCCATGTCAATTGCTCAGAAACA